>VCHN02002285.1:0-17844 GCA_007115665.2 Sequoiadendron giganteum
AAAATACACAACAACATTTTCATAGCACACTGGTTGGACCCAGTTGCCAAACTTAGAACACAACTTCATTGAGTTAGGAAGAGTCTTGTTCACACTGATATTCACACAAAAGCGGGCAAAGACTAACCTAGACTTTGATTTGGTGATGGAATCAGAAGTACTAAATTTCCCCATAGAGTCCTCGATCCTCTTGAATATGGAGTCATCCCAATATTACAAGGGTAACCCAGGAAAATGAACCTAGATCAGAGCTGATTTGTTTAGATCCACAACAGGGTCAAAACCTGACTTCCAGCAATATAATGCCAGACTATGTTTCCCATACATCCAGGGCCTCGAAGAAAGGACTACCACTAATTCATCTGAGGTCATAAAATTGAATAGAAAGAGACCACCCAGCATTGCATAGATCTCCATGCTACCTTTGAGTCACCATTTATTAGCATCTCATTTTTGAACCATATCCACAGATGGCCGGAAGGAAAGGAACTGACCCACAACCACATTCTCCATAGAGGAGATAATTCTATCACTGACAGAGTTAGGAATATCAAAATCCATCATAGAAGCTTTTATTTCCTCATTAAGAAGAGGTGAAGGGGTTGAGCTCTATTTGCCATTGTTCAGCACATCCTTCCACCCCAAAGTTTTCAGAAGAATCTCCACTGCCGACACATTCTCACTAGATAGGACCAGAATCACGAGTGATTCCGGAAGACTCAAAATCAAAGGCGTTGACCCTCCAGGAGTAGCTCCTAAGGGACACGAGTCCGCATGTGACAAGGTGAGACTTGGGTCAGGAGGGGATAGAGGGGGACCGTGGGGTACCCCCAGGGTAGAATCCACCATGTGCACAAGAAGTTCAAAACATGGATAGAGGAGATATGTGTATGTTATTTATATATATGAGTGTATGTGTGTGTATATTTATATATGTGTGTATATTATTTATATATATATTTATTTAGGGTGGATAAGTAATTAAATTATTAACAATTAATATATAAATAAATAAATAATTTAATAGCTAGTGTATGTTGGAATCAACCCAAATTTATTTTTGTCCCCTTAGCTTGCTCTCGGGTGACATGGTGGTCCCAATGTGCATTGTATGTATCATGTACATGTATGGTTGTTCAATGTTATTTTTGGTATTATTGTTTTAAGAAAATAGATGTGTTTTTTCCCTATGTAAATTATGGGCATTACAGAAACATATCACTAGCATAGGGCTTTCCAAATAGTCTCTTGTGATATTTTGTCACATGACATTTATCATTTTCTACTTTAAAGTAATTGCTCAAAACATGGTGTTTTACGATTTTTCAAAGTGGGGGAATACATTGCCACTTTTCTTTACTTTGTTCACAAACATTGGACTTAGTGGTGCATTGACATTGGAATTTTTGCTCCACTTTGTTCATGGGTTTTGAACTTAGGGTGGAATTGGCATAACATCTTAATCATTTTGTGACACTTTATCAGAGTTATAAGGGAGTATAACTCTCAATATGGTTGACATGGGTACACACCTAATGAATAGTGAACTTCACTAGACCTAGTGTGTTTCTCATTTTGATAATTTATCATGGGTACACACTTAGTGAATAGAAAAAATCACTAGACCTAGTGTGTTTCTCATTTTACCTTGTCTTAGGGGCTCACCTAGTGAATATCAGACTTCACTAGCTCATGTTTCCTTCCTAATTATGATTCACCTAGAAAATATTGGACCTTTCTAATGTGTGAGTCATGAATTCCATTGGTGTGGATCCTAGCATAACATAGCTTGCTATCCCATGATTATCTATACCCTCCTTTCACATTTTGAAATTGTATTTTTATGTATGATGTTTTACTACATATAATACGTACATGTGTGTTCCTTTGTGCTTATGTTTATTTACCATGGGATCTTGGATCTTGGGGGCTTGATTGTTGGGATAATGTGTCTCAACCTTTCAATTACATAAGGTAATGTTGATACATCAGTGACAGGGGGTGCAGGGGGTGCAGGGGGATCATCCGCCCTGGTTGGGGGTCGGAGGGTAGCATGCCCCAATAGGGGCTTGGGAGCAGTGCTCTCGAAAAGAAAATTTTACTCATATTTTATTATTGTAATACTAGTAGAATTTGACAAATAAATGACTACATGACTAAAAATTTTAGTCATGACAATTAAAAATAACCAAATTCTACTATTTTTTTGCAACATAGTTATAAATGAATAAATAAATAACTAATTTGATTGTCGGGTAAAAAACACATCTAAATAATTATTCACACAAATAAAAAATGACTAAATAATTAGTTACATAAATAAAATAAAAAAGAAAATATGGGTGCCAAAAGTGAAATAGGGGGAAATAGAAGAAAATAAAAAAGAAAATATAGGCGCCAAAACTGAAATGGGGGAGGGTTTCAGTTTTGAATTCATGAGATTCATACATCACAAATTGAATCCTATTTCTCTCTTTGGAGTTCACGTCCTCAATTTTTTCTTTGCCACACAATTCTTGTCATTTCTCGTTCCTAGATTTGCTTCACTTCCATGTGGAGACTTAGTTAAAGAAGACTATTTGAGTGAGGAAACTAACAAATCTCGAGGCTTGGAGAGGGAAGATGAGGTAAGCTCGATTTGTGTAGATGAAAATAACAAGAGGTGTGACTTCTGTGATTTTCTTGAGATCTTCTATAGTGAGGTATGTAAATCATATTGTTCTACAACTTATACTTTTATTCCTTCAGATAAATGAGTTTATGTGATGTTATATAAGGATTTCATAAGTGATTTTATGAAAATTTTTAGAATATATAAAATTCCTACGTGAACTCTAATAATGTATTTTGTAATGTAGTATTTATTGTTGTTTGTTATTTTTCTAGTAAAGATAATATACCTTTAATTATGGAAATTTTACCTAGCGGAGAAATCATACTCCATAACTACACATTGAAGAACCTAAGGGATAAAAATTATTTCTTGCTTTCTCAAGAAAGTTACTATGCCGAAGAATTTTCCAGCCCCTTTGTGCCAATATATTTTATATGAACTAGATAGTAAAGACCATTTACCTGTGGTAGCACCAGTTCTCCATGAACTATGATGAAATCTCAACTGCATCCCACTCTATACCTCAAATTCCTGCAACCAATCCTTTATCTTGTTTGGTAAGCATATGTTGTAGAGCATGCCCAAATTCATGGAATACCGTATCAACCTAAATGCAATGTCAGAGTCATCATTAACATCATGAATCTGATATAAATATTATGATGCTTCATAAAATCCTTAGTTTCTTGCATAGTATAAACATTGAGATGATGTTATACTATTTTTACTATCAAAACTTAAATGAGCTCTTGTTCTATAGAACACAGAGAGATTATTTGGCTACTCTAAATCAACCAAAGAAAATTGGTAGGATAATGCTAATAATTTAAATGATTCATTGATTCTGGAGTTTACTAAATATTAAAATTATAAAATACATAGCACATGGGCATACATGCATATGTTACTGAGTCATGGACTTCAGCTCTCCTTTATTATTGAATCATAGGGAATCAAGATGTAACACTTTCATAATTGAATAAATGCTATGAGTAGATGGAGAAATGTGTGGTGCAAATCTGATGTCTATGATATATTTGACACAAATACATGAAATAAGCTTAAGTGCCATAGGTAAAATGAAAGAATGATCCAAACCATCAATTTCTAAGCACACACAAGATCCCAATATACAATTTATCAAAAAAATTAATGACTGGAATGTTAAGGTAGGAAATATAAACTAATTAGGATATGTTTTCAACAACAATCCATCCATTTTCTCTCCCATGCTCAATACTTGGTTTGGATTCATGCTATTAAGTTTAAATAAATTAGCTACAAATAAATTTTAAATTTTGAGTTGAAGTATTGTTCTATTGTATCTATAGTAAACATTAGACTTTTAAACAAGCACATGATATTTCTAGTATCCTGAGTTCAACAGAAGTGTTGCATTTATGACTGTCAAAGTTCATGTAGTTTAGTACTTAGAAATTTAAACAACTATCCATCAATATCTAAATTATAGTATTTAAGTAGAATTTTTAATTCAACCTCCAACAAGACAATCAAGACACATGAGTCAATATGAAGGTTAGTATAGTATGCAAATTAAATTTATAATAATGATGAACTAGAGATATTAACTCTCCATTCACTTAATTTGACTTTGAATGTCTCCTTTTGACTCAAGATTTGTCAAAACATGACACTCATACTTATATAATTCATTATCTCAAAGTTTCAAACTCAACTTAAGTCTACTATAATCATCACTGTGAACATTAAATTCAACATGCCTCACACTCAATTAGTAATCCATATTTAAAAATATAAAAATCAATGAAAAAATAGTAAACAATGTTCCAAGTCTCCACACTTTCTCCATTCATGTTGTGTATAGAGATAGTTTTTGCAATATGGTATCAACACAGCTTATGACCCCAAGGACCTTGGATCAAGTTCTATCATGTGATCTAAAGAGAGAGAATTTGATGGTAGAGAACCTTAGTTTAGTTTAGGCCAAGGCCAATGGCATTGTCATCCACTTACCATGGGAGGGCCAATGTTAGAGTTTCTGCAGTGAAGCTTGCAATTTGTTAGTGAAATGCTACCTTGGCAAGACAAGGACTAAGTTTTCTTATGGAAAGTTTATTTTCTTGATACTGTTTTCTCAAATTTTATTCTGCAACTTGTGTTTTATTGTTGAGACATGAAGAGATCATATCATTCATATTCTTGATTAAGTTGTCTTTGAAGATCAATAAAATATCTTTCATTTGGAACAAATTACTACAAACAAGTATATTCAAGTTTCCTACTTTTAGGCATGCAAGTTTTCTTTTTGATGTTAGTTTCATATTTGCTTGTAGATACTATCTTACAATTGAAAATATCAAGATTTTTCTAGGCAGGCATGCAGTATAATGAAAGATAAGATCACACAATTTTAAATGTAAAATTGGCATGACAAAATTTTCTTTCAATTCTTATTAAACACCCATATCATTTCATCTTGTCTCCACATCCAATGGTAATGTGTTAGATATACAGGGCTTTTAGATTCCAATGGTTGTGAGGGCTTTAATTTTTCCATGTTCTTGGTTGAAATTTCGTATATTTTGTTGGAGTTATATTTGTCAATGATCTATATACAATGATGATTTATTTTTGGAATCTTAATTTAGTGTTTCAAGTGTAATACTATCTTCTACAAGAGTTCAGGAGGCTAGAGAACACAATGAATGCAATATCTTTCCAATACAAGTTCCATTGAAAACTAGGTATGTTTATCTGTATATTTCCCTGATTCTGTTATGTGTAGCTTTTCTTATAAACATACATTGATCTGAGGAAATTTTTTGATAAGTTTAGTAGTAGGTTCAAACCAGTTTTGTAGAAGTCTAATGGAAAATATAACAATTTCATGATCAACAAAAAGAACCACAAACATTTCAAGTTGACTACTAGAACTACATACCTCATTGTATTTGGGGACTCACAAAATACATAACACATGGGAACTGTCTAAGTTGTAGATGTATGGTGAGGTCGAGTAACAACTATTGAGGTATGAGTCTTGAGAAAAATGCAAAATTATTGTTACAATTATGAATAGCTTTTCTTATATAAGTTGCAGTTGTTGATTTTAAGTTAATGTATCATATGTAACAATATTTTGTCATGTAACAATATGTTATATAACATAATATACTATTCATAGATAAGAATCAAATTCAAATAGATAAATAGGTACGTGCATAATAATATGTATATTATGTCACTATACTTAATATGAGTTATATATGTTAAATAAGTTATAGACTCATTTAAGTTTTATGAATCGTAAATCAAATTTAATGAAATCAAATTTATTGAAATATGATTTACTTTTTAGTAGACTCATACCTTATGTGTAATTGATCTCTTTATTTCCTAAGTGCGAGAACATTGATCAGGTAGAGTCGTTTTAGCCATTAGACGTTAATGAGGATGACGTAATCTCACACACCACTTAATTAATTAGAAAGTAATTTGCATGATTAAATGATTTTAATTTTAATTATTATAATGGTTATGCATTTGTTAAACAAAATTATGAAAAAGAATTTATTTTTTCTAAATGGCAATTTGATTATTTTTGTGGGGAAATTTGATTTTATTTAAATAATTGAGACAGGGAAGAAGGAAAAATCCATTTTTTAGAGAGAAGGCTGAAATACAGTTGATGTTTTCATTTTTATTCATTGATTCTCCTGATCCTCATGCGCTAGAAGGAAGGAGAGATAAGAGTTTATGTTCTATTTCATAAGATACTACTTATCTCATATGCAGGCATAGAGGAGAGCATTTTTAAATTTAAATTGATTATCTTTTCCCTTATCTCCCATGCAGGTAGAAGACAGTATAGGAAAGCTGTTTTAATTTTGATCATGATTCAATGAGAAGAACCCATATGCAGAGGAAGAGAATTTGTCAAGGGCACGTGGGAAAGAGAAGAGGAAAGAAGGCAAGAAGAAGGGAGAAACATATTTTAATTTATTTAAATTTGAATCCTCCAGCATACGCTTGCCAAGGAGAAGACAGAGAGGAAGGAGTTGAATTTTATTTATCTCTAGTAATCTCCACCATGCATGGCAGTAAGAGGGAGAGAAGACTTTAGTTTTAATCTTATTCTCACTCACCTTATCTCCCAAGTGTGACCAATAGGAGGGAGAACTACAAACAACAAAAGAAAAGAATAAAGAATTTAGAACAGAAAATTGTCAGAAGAGGAGGGAGAGAATTGGTGAAGGCGTATGGAAAGAAGGAGAAGAGGGAGAATATGATAAGGAAGGAGAGTTATTTAGAACAGAAATCTGCTTTTTCCACTTGCAAGTGTGAACAAAAAATGAAGTGCGCAGACAGAGGGAAAGAGAAAAACAATCAAAGAACAACTACAGGAGAAAATTGACAGAGAAAACAAATAATCATTGTCAGATTCAAGAAAATCACACAGCTGCAGGATATTAACAGGTAAGATTGTTGATATAAAATATTTACCAGTCTTAGAAAGAATGAATGCTTGAGTTATTAAAATCTTTCTTTCGTAAAAACAGTAAAAATAAGAACAAATTGTTGTTATTATCAAATTTAGAAGAAAGATTAAACACTAGACCATATTTTTATAAGAGAAGAACGATCTTGAACAGAAAACAATAAGAGACAGTAGATTTCTTTATTTACAAAATTATGTTTTAGCATATTAAAAGATTTGCACATAAAACAATATGTTTTAGATATATTTCAAATATAAACATTTAGTAAAGATTGTCACCGGAAACAACATGTTTTTAGATTTAGAAAACCACGAAAAGAAAACTACATACGTTAACTGTACAAACAGAAAATTGGAAATTGCAAGAAAAGAACATGAAGATATTAAAATAACAAAGATTAAATTATAGATTTTTTTTTCAAAATGATAAGATTAAAATAATTTTGTGTATGTAAATATGCTTAAAAATGGAGTGAAATTTGACAATTATTTAGGATTGATTCTAAAATTGCCTTCGAAACAGAATTAAATATGAGGTTTTATGATTTTGTCAAAGATAATATTTTAATAGAAATATGAAAAATAGAAAACAAAAGAAAATAAAGTAAAATATAATTACTTTGAAATGAAATGAATTAGAGAAAGGCTATATTAAAGTGTTAATAAATTTCATGAGCAAATGAACCAAAAGAATGTGTGCTCATTTATTCTGATTTAAATATGTACCTAGATTACATACTTGAGATACACCTTATTTATTTTACTTTTATTATTTTATTTTAATTTATTTGATCCAAATCTAGACTTTATGTTATTTACGATTTAAAACTATGAGATTAATATATTAAAAACCATGTTTGCTTGATTATAAAAGTGCAGTTCATGTGTTTGAGAAAGATAATCTTTATTTTGAATGGAACCATGCATGCTTGATAAATGAATGTGCATGACATGTGTTTGGAAAGTTACCTTCCGGGATAGATGTCGAATATGGGTTTATAGAGAGCGTAGTTTTGCTTTTCCAAAACTACTATTATTTGTCAAGCATGACATTTTACTTGGCCAAGTAACTTAAGGACCATTGAAATAGATGGAATGAAATTTACTCTCTACCATATCCTAGTATCAAACTTGCTTGTTTCTTAAATGAATTAGAAAAATAAAAATTCTTGTGGATTTACTAGTTATACTAGGCACACATCAGATTCCATCTTGCTTGTCGACTACTTTTTGTTAAGCGATTTGTGCAGGGTCAGGTATTCTTTGAATGACTAACGAACTCCAGGGAAGCATAAGCTTCGAGGTTGGGCAGAAAAAGCGCCTGATCCTTGTTCTCGTCTTCATGTTTGAAGATATGCTATTGGATTGAAGATCAAAGGATGATTTCTTCATATATGTATTATTTTATTTTTGAATTAATTATTGTAGAACTTAAGGCGACAAAATGCCTAAGTCTTGTATTATTATTGTATAGCTTAAGGTGACAAAATTCCTAAGCCTTGAATTGTAATCTTTTGTTACAAATGCTTTTGTATTATTAATATCATGTAAGATGACACGTTTATGAATTTAATTGGAAGTATTTTGAATCTATTTGTAGACTTTAAGTCGATATTTTTGGAATCTTATGGATTTTATGTAGTCTAATGAATGGAGATTCGACTTTCTTTGAAATATAAATAAATTTATTTAAGGAATTGTCGTTGTTTGGAATTAAAGAATTTCGTTGTTTACATTTGCATCAAAGCTACCGTTCTCACTTTAAAACCTTAATGAGCTCATTATTAATAATAATGCTGTGAACCTTATGAGAAGATAAAGGTTGAAAATTACTTGTGCCAGAATGGAAAGAGAAAATAAATTAAGGAAGTGAAAAGGAAGATGTAATCATTGGTAAATTGTGTAAATTGGGGCTAGTTAAAGATTCGTCCCTGGAATCAGAATTCCTAAACTAAACAACTTATGATAAAACCTAGGATTGCGGAAGATTATGCAATCAGGTTATTTAGGAAGGTTAGGAAGAATAACCTATACATACATGACTCTAAGAAAAAGAGAATGAGTAGGAATGAGATAAATTGAATTGTATCTTGACCTACAATTGTAAAAGAGTCGGGAACTCTTGGATTAGTGTAAACACTACGAATCTATGTTTGCAAAGTCAACATAAATTAGGTTGTTCAAAGTAGGATATGAACGAAGGAAGTATCCTCAAGGGTTGAGGAACTCATGACTTAAACTCTTGTGTTAAGATAAAGATCTTGTTAGAAAAGAGTTAGTACCGAGGAATTGAGAAAAGACTAGAACGGTCAGAGGAAACAATCAATGACATGATCAAGGTTCCTCCAACCAAAATTAATGAGGTTATTGAAATTTTTGGAATCAAACAACTTATGAATAATGGTTCCAAAAGGGAATAGGAATGTAACATGGCACTATGTGTCAGGACACTAGAAGTTGCAAGGAAAGCAACACTCTGAGTTGAGAAGTACATCAATAAAAGAGGTTTGTGAGCATGGATATTCCTCCATTAAAAAGGATATGAGAAGAAGATGGAATATTATTTGTTCTTCTTAAAATCCTAAAAGTTTTTGATTATTCATTGGATCTCCTACTGAATGATCCAATATGCTGAATCTGTGAGATAAAAAAAAAGCAATGAAAAATCTATCTTTGAGAAAAGTGTATTTAAGGTATGCCATGAGGTAAGGGAAGGCAATGAGAAGTCAACAAGAGGGAATGAAAAATCTTTTCCAAAGAAGCAAGTAAATTGCTAGAAGTTCAACGCAAGAAGAACGAAAGTTGTAGAAACACTAAGGGGGGGAAAGAAGAGAGTGGATTGAATCAAGCTAAGTACCCCACCCAACAAAAACTTGGTTATGACTTCTTTGCAAGTCATAAGGACAATTAAGTCATACATTTTATGACCACAAGGGAAAAAGGACAAGTGGAAAGGTTAAGAACTATGACCTTTATACCTTACGATTATCTGATCTAAAGATCAAAGGATATTATTATCAATGCCTTAGAAAAGGATAGGCAAATAACTTGATCATGATAAGGAAGATCATTGTCTATGGGATTGACAAGGAAAGATCTAAGAGACTCGTGATTGGAAGAAAGTGTCTCTATACTCCTATATACTTTATATAGAGAATTTAAATAATGATGTTATTTCTATATGAAATATATCCATGTCATGAAACGACTTGACACTGAAGCTTACTATGCTAAGAAACCTATGGACGAACAACAAAAGGTTGGCTATTTAAGCCATTGAGATGGAGTGAAAAAAAATAAAGTAAGATGTGACGTTATGTGAACCACACCAAAATCTCTTAATGAGAATGATTAAATCACTTAATCACTACCTTACTCTTGAATGAAACCTTGGGTTAAAGATAACCTAATTGGGACAAGAAGTTCATTCAATGAAGAGAGAGACCTTATGATGAGACTAAAACCTATTAAGTTGGGTTACGTACTGGATTACTCTTTAACACCTATAAGTAGGAATTAAACTTGAATGAGTTGTACATTGGGTCTTGATTATAGCCATATAGAGTGGGGAAATATATAAACAATCGAACTAGTCAACAGTTAAGGTTTCCATCCTAAGAATTGGAAGGGAATATTGGGTTTAAGATTTTCTCATGCGATTGAATATCATTGGAGATAATGAAACTCTATAAGGATAGAAACATAGGAGGGATGCCTAGTAAGTGAAAGGAAGTCGTATTATTGACAAGAATTTACTTTAAGTAGCTCTCATATTAAAAGAGAAACACTTTCAAAAGGAAGCATCTTTTGTCATGACAGAACATCATAGAATTTTCACTTAACAAGAAATGCTAAAAATCTTACGGAGAAGAACATCTGAATTGTTACTTGTGCTCAAAATGGATATATTGAAGTTGAGACTCTCCTATAATTAAGAAATCATGGAGTTAAATTTTCATGCTTGATGATTAGATATGCAATTAAATTTGTTACTATCTAGAGATCAACGTGATTGAACGAGGATTAATACTCAAAAATTAGTACCAGATTAAATCAAGGAAATTACATTGAGTTAAAAGATGAATTGCAGCATTGAAAATAATCCAAGGACAAAAGAAAATCCACGGTATGGATGTCCTGAGATAAATAGGAATTATCTCCGCAAAACCTATAACCATTTACATGAAGATTAATAATGAAGACTATTGTTGGATATAAAAGAACCTATGTGTCCCAAATTTGGAAGATTCGAGAATGGAACGAGGAAAATAATGTCAGAGTTAGAACATTGGAATGACAAAGGGAATTGTCGGATAAGGATCCACTATTATTCTAAAGAAGATAGAATAAGAAGCTGCATGGAATGTAGCAAGGTATTGTCTAGTATGCCAGGAAATGAAGACCAAAAGTCATCATTGGTACCTAACATGTAACTCTCTTGAGATTCTAGAAGGAAAATGGTAGAACACAAGATAAATTAATCTGTCTATGTTAGTAGAATTAACATAATGTTCTAGTGGTTAGACTCATCAAAGAAACCAACAGTTTTTGGAAACTCGACTTATAGGATTTTGGTACTAAATAATATATTGTGGGTAAGTAGCTGCTTAGTAAACTTGAAAGGTTATTTCAGTTTAGAAAATATGATAGGGTTGTGTAAACCAAAATCATACCATGAGACATTCATTTGAATAAATGTGTAATATATTATTTTTTCAGCCAAATAAGTAAAATGGTGGATTAAATCTTGAATGATTTGAAAACTTCAAAAATTGAAGTTTGGACCATTATATGGAAAGAAAGCAAACTCTATTAAAGCTGAAAAAGGCTTGGATATCATCATAGACTTGATAAAATTTCAAAAAGGAGTAATAGATCGAAGTGATCAATGAAACTTAATTGATAACAAAGCTTAAGTGTGGAGCAATATCAAAATTGACAAGTGTCTAGGAGCAAGGTTATGCTTGAGATAGACAAGTAATCAAGGGAAAGTACCTTATGGTAAGGATAATGAATGTGTAAGTGGTGGATGGACTCGGTTTATGAGTTGTCTAAAAGTGTAAATACAAAGGAAAAGGATTGGACCCACGATGTAGTGTACAATACATCGACATTCCTCTTCCATTTGGGTTATACTAAGGATAAATTCATGGACCAATGAATTCCGATCACTAAGTATAGTTATTATTATATATTGGATGTATTTATGGAATAAATCTCTTTGGGAGAGTAAGTATGTGTGAAGCATATGAGACTTACCTATGTGATAGTAAGGACACTTGAAACAAGGTCTAGAAAGGACAAGATTACTGCATAGGACGAATTTTTTGTAAATCTTACATATTTTGGGAAATCATCAAAGTTGGCTCTGAGATTTGTGGGACTCTTTGATGTATTGGAAGTCATTAATCCAGTTGCTTACAAACTAGCGTTAATAGGGATAGTACTTAGTACAAGGTCCAGTGGGACTAGTATACTGAGGATAGTGTTACATGGGAGGATTCTATGATGATTGACCGTCATTTTCCTCATTTTCTTTCTTGGATTAGTATTTGCTTAATGCATGAGATACTTGATATTCTGGTTTTTGATTCACATGTTGTGAACTTGGATAGCGTGGATGCTACTATGAATTGCTTATGCTTATATTTTGAGAACTATGATGTTAGTTATTATTTCATTATGATTGAGAAACTATGTTTTGCTGATTGAGATACTATGCTTATTGATTGATTAATAAGACATCGAGATGATGTCTCTTCCAAGAGGGGAAGGATGTCACGTATTGATTTTTGTCATTTATTTAAATGCAATTATTAATGTTTATGATTAGATGATTATTTAAATTGAAAATAAAATTTAAATTTAAATTTAAATGCAAATGAAATGATTTGAAATTCATTATTATGAAATTCGGGGTTTGTCATTGCTGATGAGAAATTGAGTGCAAGTGAACGCACAAACAGGTGAACGAGAATGAAGGCAAGAATATTGATTAGGTAGAGTCATTTTAGCCATTAGACATTAATGAGGATGATGGAATCTCACACACCACTTAATTAATTTGCATGATTAAATGATTTAAATTTTAATTATTATAATGGTTATGCATTTGTTGAACGAAATTGCAAAAAAAGAATTTGTTTGTTTTAAATGGCAATCTGATTATTTTTGTGGGGAAATTGATTTTATTTAAATAATTAATTCTCTATGTAAATCTTTTATTTTAGTTGAAAATAATAATGCTTTTATTATTTTAAACTATGGAATAAACCTTTAATTGTGAAAATATAAATATTAAAGGATAACCATATATGGAATTCTATATTGAAGAAATAGGTAAATATCAAAATAAGTTATTGAAAATAAATTAGAAAACAAAAATACATTCAAAGTTGGAATTGAAATTGAAATCAAAACAACAGTTTACAATTTGAAAACAAATATCTTTCAATCAATTTTGCATGCAAAACAAAATGAACTTGGAGTTTTGGCAATTTTGGCTGGAGATCAAGCATGAATAATGGATCTGATTTCTTTGATAACAACTACCATTTGCATGAGATTAAACACAAAGAGTAAATTCAAATTAAGAGACAGGGAAGAAGGAAAAATCCGTTTTTCAGAGAGAAGGCTGAAATACAGTTGATGTTTTCATTTTTATTCATTGATTCTCCTGATCCTCATGTGCCAGAAGGAAGGAGAGATAATATTTTATGTTCTATTTCATAAGATACTACTTATCTCATATGCAAGTAGAGAGGAGAGCATTTTTAAATTTAAATTGATTATCTTTTCCCTTATCTCCCATGTGGCTAGAAGAGAATATAGAAAAGTTGTTTTAAATTTGATGGTGATTCAATGAGAAGAACCCATACGCAGAGGAAGAGAATTTGTCAAAGGTGTGTGGGAAAGAGACGAGGAAAGGCGGCAGGAAGAAGGGAGAAACAAATTTTAATTTTTTTAAATTTGAATCCTCCAGCATACGCGTGCCAGGGAGAAGATAGAGAGGAGGTAGTTGAATTTTATTTATCTCTGGTAATCTCCACCATGTGCAGAAGTAAGAGGGAGAGCAGACTTTAGTTTTAATCTTATTCTCACTCACCTTATCTCCCAGGTGCGGCCAACAGGAGGGAGAACTCCAAACAACAAAAGAAAATAATAAAGAATTTAAAACAAGAAATTGTCAGAAGAGGAAGGAGAGAATTGGTAAGGCGTATGGCAAGAAGGAGAAGAGGGAGAATAGGATAAGGAAGGATAGTTATTTAGAACAAAAATCTGCTCTCTCCACTTGGCAAGTGTGAAGAAAAAGTGAAGTGCACTGACAGAGGGAAAGAGAAAAATAATCAAAGAACAGCTATAGGAGAAAATTGACAAAGAAAACAAATAATCATTGCCAGATTCAGGAAAAACACACAACTGCAGGATATTAATAGGTAAGATCGTTGATATAAAATATTTACCAGTCTTAGAAACAATGAATTCTTGAATTATTAAATTCTTTCTTTCGTAAAAACAGTAAAAATAAGAACAAATTGTTGTTAATATCAAATTTAGAAGAAAGATTAAACACCAGACCATATTTTTATAAGAGAAGAACGATCTTGAATAGAAAATAATAAGAGACAGTAGATTTCTTTATTTAGAGAATTTTTTTTTATCATATTAAAATATTTGCACAAAAAATAGTATGTTTTAGATATATTTCAAATATAAACATTTAGTAAAGATTGTCACCGGAAACAACATGTTTTTAGATTCAAAAAACCACGAAAAGAAAACTACATACGTTAACTGTACAAACAGAAAATTGGAAATTGCAAGAAAAGAATATGAAGATATTAAAATAACAAAGATTAAATTATAGATTTTTTTTCCAGAATGATAAGATTAAAATAATTCTGTGTATGTAAATATGCTTAAAAATGGAGTGAAATTTGACAATTATTTAGGATTGATTCTAAAATTGCCTTCAAAATAGAATTAAATATGAGGTTTTATGATTTTGGAAAAGATAATATTTTAATAGAAATATGAAAAATAGAAAAGAAAATATAATTACTTTGAAATGAAACGAATTAGAGAAAGACTATATTAAAGTGTTATTAAATTTCATGAGCAAATGAACCGAAAGAATGTGTGCTCATTTATTCTGATTTAAATATGTACCTAGATTACATACTTGAGATACACCACCTTTATTTTACTTTTATTATTTTATTTTAATTTATTTGATCCAAATCTAGACTTTATGTTATTTACGATTTAAAACTGTGAGATTAATATATTAAAAACCATGTTTGCTTGATTATAAAAGTGCAGTTCATGTGTTTGAGAAAGATAATCTTTATTTTGAATGGAACCATGCATGCTTGATAAATGAATGTGCATGACATGTGTTTGGAAAGTTACCTTCCGGGACGGATGCCGAATATGGGTTTATAGAGAGCGTAGTTTTGCTTTTCCAAAACTACTATTATTTGTCATGCATGACATTTTACTTGGCCAATTAACTTAAGGACCATTGAAATAGATGGAATGAAATTTACTCTCTACCATATCCTAGTATCGAACTTGCTTGTTTCTTAAATGAATTAGAAAAATGAAAATGCTTATGGATTTACTAGTTATACTAGGCATGCATCAGATTCCATCTTGCTTGTCGACTGATTTTTGTTAAGCGATTTGTGCAGGGTCAGGTATTCTTTGAATGACTAATGAACTCCGAGGAAGCATAAGCTTCGAGGTTGGGTGAAAAAATCGCCTAATACTTGTTCTCGTCTTCATGTTTGAAGATATGTTATTGGATTGAAGATCAAAGGATGATTTCTTCATATATGTATTATTTTATTTTTGAATTAATTATTGTAGAACTTAAGGTGATAGAATGCCTAAGTCTTGTATTATTATTGTAGAGCTTAAGGCGACAGAATTCCTAAGCCTTGAATTATAATCTTTTGTTACAAATGCTTTTGTATTATTAATATCATGTAAGATGACACGTTTATGAATTTAATTGGAAGTATTTTGAATCTATTTGTAGACTTTAAGTTGATATTTTTGGAATCTTATGGATTTTATGTAATTTAATGAATGGAGATTCGATTTTCTTTGAAATATAAATAAATTTATTTAAGGAATTATCGTTGTTTGGAATTAAAGAGTTTCATTGTTTACAGATGAATTCAAAATAGTTTTTAGAGAATAGTATGGGGACTAATTAGACTACTAGCGAAGGAAAAAAAACTATGATAGCATTATCCTAGACATCATTTCTACGATAATGTCTACCAATTTACCACAAATTTCTCCATCTACTCATAGAATTTATTCAATCATGAAAGTGTTACCTCTTCATTCCCTATGATTCAATAATAAAAGAGAGGTGAAGTCCATGACTTAGTAGCATATGCATGTATGCCCATGTGTTATGTATTTGGAAGTTCTAATATTTAGTAAACTCCAAAATCAATGAATCATTTAAATTCTTAGCATTATCCTACACCAATTTTCTTTGGTTGATTTAGAGTAGCCAAATAATCTCTCTGTGTTCTATAGAACAAGAGCTCATTTAAGTTTTGATAGTTAAAATAGTATAACATCTATCTCAATGTTTACACTGTGCAAGAAACTAAGGCTTTTAGGAAGCATCATAATATTTATATCAGATTCATGATGTTAATGAATAGTAGGAAAGTTTTACTATTTCATAAGTGATTTTATACAACAATGTTATTTCTCTTTTGAGTAGGATAATGCAACAATATTTTTGCATTTTTCTGCTATTATTCTAGTAGTCATAATATAAAAGTATTAAGTTAATGCCTCCTATGTGTCACACATTAGTCTTAATACAAACCCCATAGTTCAATGTGCTTGAAGTTGGAGATAAATTTATCTCCAACTTACAATGATACCCCTGACATTGACTTCAACATTCTACAGATCAAAGCTAACATACTCATATGGGTGCTTGTTGAGGAATTACCTTAAGATGAAGAAACTAGTAAGATGCATGGTAAGGAATTAATCTTAAGATGAAGACTAAACCTAGAATAATAACCTATTTTGAATGTTGATAAGAACTTTCTAAGGTGTTCAATTTTTTTTCTAAAACTAATACTTTCATACTATTCATGAATTTGTGGTAGGCATGGTGCCAACCACAATAGTATCCACTCAGCCTATGCACAAATGGCAATTCTTGAATAGGTATGGATATCCATAAAATAATTAGTAGAAGTCAATTTTGATCAGAAATTATAGTTCTAATTGCACTAACATGTATGCATAGTCTGGAAGCATACATAGGGCACACAAATACAACTCCTTCCATAAAATGCTTCAATAGTTCCATGGAATGCAATTATTTTAAAATATTGTTAATAAAGTGTTGAAAGCTCTTTCAACAATTGTGAATGGCAAGTATAAGACAAAATTGTGTAGTCTTTGGCACCATCCTTAGAAAATTGTGCAATCTAATAGTAAGTTGGTTCAAAGGTTCTATAGGGGCCTCACCTCAAAGCATCACAATATCAATGAGTGGTTAGAGATATTAGATTCTTGAAAAGATTCCATGATTCAAACATCTCTTGCAACCTCCATACTAGATTGCCCAACTATCTTTCAACACAATTGGGATGATTGTACTTAAAGAAGAGGCATATGATCTGCATATTAACACACAAGGATGCATGTCAATCTTAGTATTTTGCACAAAAATACACAATCTAATGCATAGCTCATTGCA
>VCHN02004805.1:0-11045 GCA_007115665.2 Sequoiadendron giganteum
AATTGTCAAAATCTTCTAATAATTAAATAAAGTCATCAATTTATTTAATTAATCCTTATCATTAATGTTCTCCTGATTATTAAATGAATATATTTAAAATATATTTATTTAATGTGTCACTAATTCCTAAATCCTCTCTTAATTAAATAAATTCATTTATTTATTTAATTAATTAACTACTTCTTCTAAATTAAATAATTATTTTAATTATTTAATTATGGCATGTGACACTTCTATATTTTTAAATAAAATAAATCATTTAAAAATATCTCACATACTTAACTGATTCTTCATTTAGTAATTAATTTCAAAAATCAATTACTAATTACCTCACAAAATCTATATTTTGAATTAATTTAATTCAAAAGGGAAATATTCTTCTACAAATCAAGTAATTTCCAAAATTATTGATTTTCCAGAAATCTCATCCTCTTGTCTTCTGATTTTTACTAATTTCATCTCCACTATCACATTCAGTCTGGATTTAATTCATTTAATTAAATCTTATTTACACCTATGGGTATTTTTCCCTAACCCTAATTAGGGTTGCCTTATTGAATCTTGACCTTTGATTCTAGGGTATTCCTCAATCTCTCATCTTGTTCGTCCATTCAAGATTGCATTTTCTATAAAATGACAATCTTGATCTCATTTTCGGATCCATGTTCATTTGCTTGAGATAATTTTACTATAGGAATTTAATATCATATCTTAGGCTTATTTTATTATTGCTTGCATATTAGGATTGAGTTTCTAGTTGGATAGTTTAATAATTTAAAATCCTTCAAAGGCATTGTTAAGGCTAGGCATTAGAATAGTTTGCTCACACACAATCTAAGGGCAATCTATCATTGCATGCAAAGCTTGAGAAGGTACAATGAAAATCAGTCATGGAGTCAAAGGATAGGTGAGATCTTTCCAATTTCTTGCATTACTTTGTGTTTTTAACTTCTTTGCATTTCATTGTTGATGTTTAACTAACTTGCAGGTACAACTAATAAGTGTTTCAATCTTGTAGGATATTTTAGGTCATTACATTGGTGAACCCGACATTCCAACACGTCCTTTTTTTTTTGCAGGTGTCGTACATTTTTTGTAGGTTCAGGGTACGGAAAGCCGCATTTGACATATAGTGTGACGCAAACACTTTGTTGTGCTGCATTCACATTCGTGTGCGACATAGTCGTTCTTTTGAGCCGCATCTTCCACGATGCATTTGATGAGCCGCATTTGAATGTTCGCACCGCAAACAACTGGTAAAACGCAATTTTTATTTTTATTTTTTTCTCGTTTATTGTAAACTGGATCCGACATGACTGCGACCAGTATTGCCTTTTTTGTTATCTTTTTTTCTTTAAGGGTAAAATGAACCAAACCTAGGATAGACACACTTAAAGATTGAATTTATCAACCCTAGGGTAGGCATTTTTTAAATTTGGAATTTATCAATCTAGGATAGTCACCACACAAAATTTTGTTGAATTAAAATGAACACCATGTCTGTGTGAAGCAACATCTTCACTTAGATTAGAAAATATTTTTATTGTGGGTTTAAAATTGAACAATTGCTTTGTGTGTTTTGGATAGTAGGCATATGCTCTCCCCTTTACTAGGTGATCAAAAAGCCAGACCTATCTTTTCTTTCATACTTATGCATTTATTGTTTGCATACAACCCTTAGAAGGCCTGCCGTAGTGGGAAAAAGTACTCACACTACAGGAATGACCTAAGTGGGAACACCTAAAGCCAAGGTTTCCAACCCACTATAATTAAAAGCAAGTTGTTGATGAAAATCCAGCTTGATAGTAGTTGACAGGAAAACCATCCCCAAAACCTTTGTTCTAAAGGTTGGGAGGTCTCTCGAGGGAGTATATCCATTGCCACACTAAATGGAAAGACTTACTAAGAACCTAGTGTAGTAGCTAGCCGTGTCAATAACCAGACATTATCTCAATCACGATGCAAGGGGAGGGAAGAATCTCTCCCCAAGACACTCACCATATAATCACCATAGATTGTTTGCTCAAGGGACTTGGTATCCACTTCCGTCACCTTGAGTACGCACCTGGAAAAGACAAAAACACAGGCGCCCTCTACGGGGTGACATGGCTGTGTGAGTTGACGTGATTTTAAGATGTGGGATGTGATTGTTATGATGACCCTTTGACCATTAAGAGTGAGTTTTCTTGCACATACATTTAAGGTTTTAATATCTGTGTTTGACAACTGTTTGTAAAAAGACTTCAACAAATTAAAAATCACAAATCAGAACCATAAAAACTCGTCAAAACTGCAAAACACTATTCAGGTTTCTGCAAAAATTATTCCCTACAACGCAATTGTAGAGTATCGAGCCGCATTCAGTTAACTGAGCCGTATTTTCCAGATATAAACCTGCATTTGCAAAATAGTGTCGCAATCGACACTTCCAAAACCACAATCGGTTGTCTATCACGCATTTGTAATTTGAAACAACGCATTTGATAATCTGCAGAACACATCAAAATACTACAATGCATTCACTTCTTGGAGTGACGCATCTAAGAATGCACCACATTTGAGACCTTAAATGACGCATTTGCCTGTCACTTGGAAAAACAAATTTCCTATCTTTAATTTACATTTAGCTTGCAAACCGTCATCATCATCAAAACAGGAAAAGTCTTAAGTCCTCAAATTCACACCTTTGGGATAGGAAAACTTTCCTTCCTTTGTCAAACCTTTGTCTCAAAAACACATTGTCATTGGATCAAGTCAAAACAAATTGATCCTAAGTGATTATCCTTTTGGTGAGCCATTTCCAACTCATAAGTCTAGTGTGGAAATCTCACCTTGTCATTTATCATGTTATCCTTCAAATCAGTCCTTTGACAATCCAAATCGAGACATTTGGCCAGACTTTGAGTGGTCAGAAAACCTTTCCTAAAAATCATTCGACATAAGGCATCCCCTATTATCACTTTGCATTATCCCTTTGCATAGTCTTAGTCTCATTTCATCCACCATCATGTCTTCAAGTCATGATGACATGCTTGCTAGTCAAATCGAATGCCAATTCAATAGTCAGGGTCTCACACAACTTGCCAGGGACTTCAAAACGCTATACCTACAATTCAAGTCCAAAGGCACCTCACCCTCTAGTCCTCTATCCATCCATCCCTCTTACCAACATTCCAATAGCCTTGGTCCTCTAACCATCTACTATCAAGGGTCTCCTAACACCATCCATGGCACTGAGTCACAACAAACTTCCATTAGTCATACCCACCCTAACTTTGACAAGGGAAACCAACCCTGTATTAATCCATTCCAAGCCTCCACATCATATCTTAGTCCTCCATCCACGTCATATCAAAATCTTCCATTCATGTCATATCCTAGTCCTTCATCATATGCTAGTCCTCCATCCACGTCATATCAGAGTCTTCCATTCATGTCATATCCTAGTCTTTCATCATATACTAGTCCTCCACCCACGTCAAATCCTAATCCTAGTCCTTCATCCACAACAAATACTTGTCATACATTCATGTACTACTCTAGCCCATCATCCCTCAACCAAGTACAAAACTCCATGTCCTATCCTAGTCCGTCATGCACCAATCCATTTCAATACAATCCATTTTGTCATGAAAACATATCTAGTCATGGCCTCCAAAGTCCCATCCCATCTCCTAAACTTGAGGATACATGTCAAGAGGCAAGTCCAAAGCACAACATTATAACATCACCGTCATGTCAAGATCAAAGTAGTCCATTTCATGACTCCATCTTTGCGTCCATTCAAGAAGTCCTCCTAGACAATAATGGCATACCAAATACACCTATCCTTGGTCAAGAGTCCATCCAAAACCATGTCATTCAAGAGGAACCTATCTTCTTTCAAGACACTACTTCCAATCATGACATTCAAAATGCACCCATCTTTGATCAAGACACTATCTTTGATCAATAAGTCCAAAATGATCCACTCCTAGACCTCTATGCCATTCACAATGAAATGCTTGAAGATGATTCCATTCAAACTTCAAGTAATGACACTCCCAAAAGTGAGACACTTGCCTCCATGGGACACATAGATGATCTACCACTAGAACAAGAATATTCTAGCATGGACATATTTGAAAATGATCAAGCTATAGCTGAATTCAGTGGGCTCTATGACAATGACCATGAAGACAGTTTTGACATAGACTTGGAAGCACCAACAGAATCATCGAAATCTGACATGTCAGAAAATTAGACTGAAGATATTAATCAAAAATATGTCCAACATGTCAATCAAGCTACAACATCCTATCAATTAGGATCATCTATCTTTTTCAGAGCAGGCTTTCTTACAGAGGAGAAGATTTCAAGCATTAATCTTCCCAATAAGGATGGGTTAGCATCTTGCTTCCAAAATGACAAGTATCCCATCACCAACAAAATCTGTCAGAACATGCATTATCAAGGCAAAGGATTAGGCCTACACGAACAAGGAATTCTGGAACCTATACAAGTTCAAGTACATTACAAACATCAAGGTCTTGGCTATTCATCAGTCAGAAAATCAAAAGACGTTAGTGGTCCCTCTTCGATACTGGGGGCAACTTTATCTAATACAAATGTCAAAATGGGTATCATGAGTAGTCCTTGTCATAAGATTGTTGCCAATACCCCTTCCCTCCACACCCCAAACCATCATTCCATCATGAATAAACCTTCCATTTGGAACCAACAAAAGTCTTACAAAATACAAAATCAAACATCAAAGGCCATCAAACCAGACAAAAAGTCAAGTGAACAAATGAAGCAAAAATGGATCCCAAAACAAAATGGATTAAGTCAAGAATCAGGCAAAAAAAAGATGCAAAATTCAAAAGTCAATCAAAATGTGGAGCCACAGCAAAAGAGGACTCCCACATACAATACATGTCCACCTCCATCAAAATGGCCATCAAGAAAGACATATAAAAGTGTTGGTTCCAAACAACATCCTAACCCAACACCCAAAGTTTGGAGAATAAAAGCATCTACATCCAAACATCCAACCAACCCATCCACGTCTACCATCATCCGTCATAATCCTACATCATCCTTAAAGTCCAAACATCCCATGTCACAAATCCATCGCATTTTGGTAGCAACTCTTTACCACAAGGACTCTCATGGCACTCTATCGCGATGTGCATATTCTGATAAGGCTAACTCTAGTATCAACAAAGATCACAATGACATCAATCAGGTGTATGCAAGCGCTATCATCCTGATAAGGCAACTACTTCAGAAAGGTCACTATTGGCATGTCATGGCACCAGTCTCTACATCAGCATCATTAAAGGCTTTAGCACAGTCAGTGGTCATGTAAAGCATCAAGGCTATCAGACAAAAATACAAAAAATCAAAAATCAAAAAAATCGTCCCTAGATGAAAACCTGGCAAATAGGCGTCTTGGTGACACCAAAAAAAATAAAAATAAAATATCAAAAATAGTAAAGAGAAAAATTTCATCCAACGGTGAAAACCTGGCAAACAAGCGCTTGGGATAAGTACCATGATGAAAACTTGGCAAACAAGAATCATGTGTAGAATAAATCATCTATGTGGACCATTACTCTTGGGGGCAAGTTGTCTCATCTCCCACTCCCTTCACCTGACATTTCCATCCATCCATCTTAGCCCTATCATGTCCATCCATTTGTCCACCTATTTTGATCTTGACAAAGACTAAGACGCAAACACAAATCATGCTTTGGAAAACTTTTGACATGTCTATCTTTTGGGGTCATACCTTGGTCATTGCATATCATGTCATTACCTTCATAGCATCCTGTTCGATATCATCCTTGGAGACCATATGATACTTCTCCTAGTCCAAGTCATCAATCTCTCTTGCCTTATACCTATCACCCATCTTGGTTTCCCTTGTCAATGGTTTATAGATCCCTCGTTATTCTGTCCAAGTCATTTCAAATGCAACAATATGGCACCCTAGCACATTATCCAAAACATTCCTTGGCTTTGTCCCTCGACCTGCTGCATAATTTTATACTCTTGTCATAACATTGTCATCTTCACGTTGTTTTGGGATGTGTCATTCCCACGTCAAACAACATTGTCACCTTCACGTTGTTTCGGGATGTATCCTTCCCACGTCAAACAACATTGCCATTTTCATGTTGTTTTGGGATGTGTCCTTCCCATGTCAAACAACGTTGTCATCGTCATCATCACCTGTCCATCGGTATTCAGCTTGGCTAGCAGCAAAATCATGGTTGTCCTTGGATTCATGTGCATCGGCATCATCCACATGCATTTGTCACAATTTCCATAAAACATCAAATAGTCATAAAAATCAGAAAAAGTCCTGAAAAAGACCTAAAAAAAATTGAAAAACGTCTTGAGAAAATACAAAAACATTCAAAGAAGTGTCAAAATCCCAAAAACAGAGTCAAAGTCAATCTCTATCTGGTCAGTCCCATCAGTCTCGTCAATTAATCTTTTGTCCATGTCTGAACTACGTTGTCTCTGCGCATTTGCTACGTAGGCAAGATTCATCTTTGAATCCTCGAGACATTAGGTTAGTCCTTTAGGTTTGTCAAAATAAAATTATCAGTCAAACTTGGTCACGTCTTTTAAAACAGTCATTTGAAATGTCAAACGTCAAAATCAAGTCCAAATTAGACAACATAAGCAAATCAATTACACAGTCAGCATCAGTCAGCTTGCCAAGACATTGGTCAAAATGTCAATCTCGTCACTTTTTGGTCCTCTTCAAGATGTGTCCTTCTTGGATTTGGATCTTGTCAAAGTGTCGTTTGCCTTTTCAGGATGTGTCCTTCTTGACCTCAGGCACCGTCAAACCATCGGAACCATCAAAACTATCAAGCTTTCAAACAATTAATCTTCGGCAAACAAACATTGGCAATACAAAGTAAATGACTGTGAATTTTTGGCTATTTTGTCTTATCTTTTTATTGACTTGTCTTTTGGTCATGTTACTAGCTACCTCAAGGATGTCCCCTGAAGGATTTAGAGGTGCGATGATGTCTCATGACCTATTTTATTTTCTTTGACTGTTGTCTGTGGATTGTCTTGACAAAAAGATTGGGGCAAATGGGCCTCTAGTATGAGTTAGGACATTCCTTGTCTGCAATTGGATGACCTTGCACACCTTGGTCTATGTTATACCCTGGTGTTTGTTGTCCATTTGTGTCATTTTTACCACCCAATGATGATTCGAGCAACACGTATTAGCACCTTGGCAAATATTGAAGGATTTTAACATGCATTTCATTTTCCGCACTAACTTGCATTTCCTTCTATCCTAGCATTCATCTTTTTCTCTCTACCATTTCTTTGTCTCATCATATTCTAGTCTTCTCATCAATTTCGAGAGCACATCCGTGTTCTTGGAACCCAACTATCCTCTTGAGGGGGCATACCGCTACCTCCTCGTCATTCTTCCTCAACTTATTTTGCACTGGGGCATGTTCTGGACTTGTTTTCTTTGCCATAACGTGACAAGCTGCATTATGACAAAGAGGGGCAAATGTAGACACCTAAAAATGACCTAGGCCTGCGAACACTATTTTACCACTTTCCATCCTAGCATAATTGTAACATTTGAATTATGTCCCTAACCCACATTCAACTATTAATTAAATAATTCATGATTATTTAATTAATTCATAACCTTTCATTCTTCATGATTATTAAATAAATAAATCTTATTTATTTAATTTAATATGTCACTAATTGTCAAAATCTTCTAATAATTAAATAAAGTCATCAATTTATTTAATTAATCCTTATCATTAATGTTCTCCTGATTATTAAATGAATATATTTAAAATATATTTATTTAATGTGTCACTAATTCCTAAATCCTCTCTTAATTAAATAAATTCATTTATTTATTTAATTAATTAACTACTTCTTCTAAATTAAATAATTATTTTAATTATTTAATTATGGCATGTGACACTTCTATATTTTTAAATAAAACAAATCATTTAAAAATATCTCACATACTTAATTGATTCTTCATTTAGTAATTAATTTCAAAAATCAATTACTAATTACCTCACAAAATCTATATTTTGAATTAATTTAATTCAAAAGGGAAATATTCTTCTACAAATCAAGTAATTTCCAAAATTATTGATTTTCCAGAAATCTCATCCTCTTGTCTTCTGATTTTTACTAATTTCATCTCCACTATCACATTCAGTCTAGATTTAATTCATTTAATTAAATCTTATTTACACCTATGGGTATTTTGCCTTAACCCTAATTAGGGTTGCCTTATTGAATCTCGACCTTTGATTCTAGGGTATTCCTCAATCTCTCATCTTGTCCGTCCATTCAAGATTGCATTTTCTATAAAATGACAATCTTGATCTCATTTTTGGATCCATGTTCATTTGCTTGAGATACTTTTACTATAGGCATTTAATATCATATCTTAGGCTTATTTTATTATTGCTTGCATATTAGGATTGAGTTTCTAGTTGCATAGTTTAATAATTTAAAATCCTTCAAAGGCATTGTTAAGGCTAGGCATTAGAAAGGTTTGCTCACACACAATCTGAGGGCAATCTATCATTGCAGCAAAGCTTGAGAAGGTACAATGAAAATCAGTCATGGAGTCAAAGGATAGGTGAGATCTTTCCAATTTCTTGCATTACTTTGTGTTTTTAACTTCTTTGCATTTCATTGTTGATTTATATTAACTTGCAAATACAACTAATAAGTGTTGATGTTTGCTGGATATTTTAGGTCATTACAATCACTTTACCATCTTTTAGCTTAATTAGTGATCTTCAAGCATAATATAAGGAATTTGTCAATTTGAAAGGCTAAGATGAGTCAAAATTGGCTAGATTGTACATGACACCTTCCATAGAAGATAACCTAACATTGATTAAATCATGAAAAATATTAGAAATACAAGTATGAGGACATGCAAGTCATTTATAGAAGGTTCCTTATTAGCCTATCACTGAGCTAGAAATATGCTTCAAAAAAATTGAGAGGTTTTAAAATACCATCATAGGAAGGGCTCTGAGAACTACCTAGTTCCCTTCAAAGGTTATAGGATGGTCAAGAACAATGCAATTTTACTAATTTTAATTTTTTTTAGGGAATATATTGCTAAGATAAGTTATTTCATGTGTACCTTCTATTCACCAAATATTTTTAGAATCCAATGATATGTGAGGATCTAAGGCAAGGTTGGAATTTTATGTCATATCTCACCATTGGTCAAAATTGTCTAGATGACAAGATTTTGTAGGATTTAAAATATGTGGTTCATAGTAGGCGCCATGGTGGTCCTAGTATAACCAAAATTAGGCTTCGTGAACATATTTTGTGCCCTATAGATTCTATGAAGAAGGGAGATATTCTTGTAACAGGATTCCATGTACACCATCCAATCATCCTTGATGGAATTCATCTAATGGCCTATGTATAAGAAGAGTTTCCTCCAACATTCCTTGGCCTACATACACCACTACAACCTAATTATTTGGCTCATGACTCCCCTATGGTTATTTTTCCTAATTCTAATATCAAGCTATGTAATATTACATTCTCAACAACTACAACCATGGAATTATTTCATAAATAGGATTTGGCATAAGCAATGTAATTTACTACTATAGCTACTCAAACATGCTCTCCATAATCCAAGACCAATCAATAAATTTTGAGGTCAATTGAAGGATTAATGCAATTTATTGTTATATTTGTGTAATTTATTACTATAGCTATTCAAATATTGAAGGAAACACAAATATCATTACATGGTGCTTTGTCTTTAATAGGTATGCCCTTGTGGAAACATCTTATGGCAATGAATCCTTTCCTTGAACTGTGGTATTCCCTTGCATCCATACCACTACTATCATCTTGACTATCTTTCCTCTTTTCATAACGCTATCATATACTAGTTTGGGATCCATATGGTAATTTTCCCATAGTATTGAGCATCCATACCATATTTTCAAGTTTTCTCCTTCTATATCTTGGAATCTCTTATTGGTATCTGCCCCTTTGAGGGACTATTAACCTTGAAACTCATGATGGGTGTTTTTCTTTCAATATTTTTTCCTTTTGAATTTATATGCAAGAGTTAAATGCTTAAGCATGGGACAAATGTGCTCTATCCTTTAAATGAGTGCTTTGGTTTCCCTTTGTGGTGTGCAAGAAATTTATTTGTGTACAAGGATTATTTTGGGAGGTTGTAAGAATATACACACCATACCAATACATTCAAATTTTCATGATGTAGCTTATAGGAGATAAATTTCATACTAGTGTTTGTAATGCACCTTCAATTTAATTATTAATGTGTATGCCTTGAATTGACTATTCTTTTGTTGATCTTTCTTTGTACATAGATAACCTTCAAGTTTTTTTTGTAAGGAAGCTATGGTAGTAGAACAACTTCCTACACTAATCTTGAGAGGAGAATAATGAATTTTTTTTATAGTTCTTTTAAAGTTATAGAAAATTAAATAGAAATAAACATAAATATCATACATACCACAAAACAATAATTTATGTGGGGAAAACCCTTTCGAGAGAAAAAACCCACACTCCAAAAGTTGCACAATATATTATTCAAAAATCATAAAGATTACAATATACTTGCAAAGTAAGCTTCTCACAAGAGTATCACCGATTCACCAACCAAAGATCCAAAGGAAAAACGACCACTATCAAACTCTCAAAATACATCACAATACACAACCGCAATACAATTCTCTCATAAAATAGGGTTGCATTCTAGGGAAATTCAAGCTAATTAAATATTGGCTATCAGATCTAAGACCTAATGATGAAGAGTCTAGATTTACAATAATAAAATATAAATAATTTTTTTCTTTTGGGGGCACTACCACTAAGCCCCTGCTAGGGCATGTTGCCCCTCAAACCCAGTTGGCGGGAGGATCTCCTCAAACACTTCACCGGGGGAGACCCTCGTTTCATCATCGAATGAAAAATACCTTATGTATGAATAGTAACTTATGCAATTGCAAGGTTGAGACACATTT
>VCHN02004062.1:0-12698 GCA_007115665.2 Sequoiadendron giganteum
AAAAGATTAAGTTAAAGGGTTATTTGACATAGATTTTTAAAAAGATAGGTATGTTAGTTTTATTTACTTAATAATTATTTAATAATTTAATAATTATGTCGAAAGGCGTTATACAGTAAAAGCAATGTGTAAACATTTTGAAGCTGCATTTAAAATGACAGCCAAGTGGAAGTCGTGGATTATTTTAATTTTATAAAAAGTATTTAAATAAATATATTTATTACACATTGTTGTAGAGTATATCTCTTTATTTAAATATATCTTTTTATGAATAAAGAGCATATCTTTTTATTTAAATATTTGTATTTATACTTAAATAATAAATTTTGATAGATATGATTGTTAATTATATAATTTATAATTTAATATATTAAAATTTATTAATTACGGGTGGAAGTATGTGCTGCATTGAAAAATATATGTTGATTGTTCATTATATAATTACATATATTAAATTTTTACAAAAGTATATAAAAACATATAAATAAAATATAATTTAAAATTTAAAATATAATTTAAAATATCAATTATATGAAATTATATTTTTATTTGAATTATTTAATTTAATATCTTTGATTGTTTATAATTTGATATATAATTTTTAAAACAAACGATAAATTATGATCAATAGAATAAATCATCTCATAATATATAATATAGATACGATATAATATCAATAATATCAATAATTATATTAATTTTTATTTTTACAGTTTTGAAGAAATAAAAATCCATTAGAAAAGACTATTCCAACTAAATAAAACAGTTATTGATAACGATTGCTTCTGCCGTAACTATAATATAGATACGGTATAATATCAATAACTATATTAATTTTTATTGTTACAATTTTGAAGAAATAAAAAACCATTAGAAAAGACTATTCCAACTAAATAAAATGGTTATTGATAACGGTTGCTTCTTCTGTAACTTACATATTGGATATCAATGCAGTTGCTAGAGCTATTGATGTAAGTTTTTTGATGGAGGAGTATGAGAGACTTCTGCTTGGAGATTGAAGAACAAGTAGATTCTCACTACATCATCTTGTGGGCCAATTTTTGAACTTCATACTAGAGATCAAGCTCAGAATAGTGTGAACCAAAGAATCACAATTCTTACAAAGTGAGAGTGAATAGTAATTTAGCAACGGTGAGTTCTAGATCTCAAATCTGAATATGTCGAACCCATTCAACTCTTGTTTGTAATCAATTATAGATGGGTTCTTATTTAATTCTATAACTAGATAGACATCCAACATTTTTGGAATTGGGTAGCTATAATAAAGGTGTGGATTATTTTACTTTCATCTGGGGACATTAATAAAGGTGGAAAAATGGAAAGGTTGAAAAATATATTTTTCTTTTGTGAATTTAGAAGATCCATCTCTATAAAAAATAAACACATAGAATTTGGTTATATGTCTAATCATCTGCCATGATCCTGCATTGGTGCTTATAGGTTAATATAAAATATGTTTCATCTTCTATTTAGTTTCATGTATTGGATAATAATGCACCATATAGTTATATTATAATTTTTATCAAAACTATTATGTATCATTAAAAATTAGTTTATTGTATTTCCACAATGTATATATGTGAAAATTATAATCTGTCCTCTGATCTAATATATGCCAATTTTGAAATGAATTTGGAAATCTTGTTTGGTTTCCATTTTAAAGATTTATTATTGCAAAAATATATTAATTGTTTGTTGGGTATTTGAATAGTAGATTACATATAATTAGATAAATAATTAGTAGAACATTCATTTGAACATTCAAAATTCATCCATATTTTATTTTGAATGCAACATGGTAAGTATATAAATTTCGAAATGTAATAAAATAACTTACTAAATTTTATAAAAGTAAGTTTTGAAATTAATAGACTTCAAATTAAAAAATATTCAAGATTTTTAAAAAATAGGATATCCCTTTTTATATAGACTTGTTTATGCAATCTTTTCCAATAAAAAATATTGTTTATCATGATACAATATTGAAAAATATGCGAGGTTTCTAAAATTTAGATAATTAAGTATGAATGAACTTTGTTAAATGTACTATTACATATAAGTTTATACATTAATATACTAAAATTAAAAGCAAAAATATTCTTTGATATCATTATACAATATTTTTTCACACTAGAATAATAATTAAATTATAAAAGAATGAAAAATAATTATTTAAAAAAGTAAATCTAAATTAACTATTTAAAATTAGAAATTAGAAAATTAAATTAAAAAAATCTTAAATTTACAATTACATAAAAATATGTTTCTAAATTATTATATTTAAATCATAAAAAATATTCAATTTCTTTTTTTTTAAATTGAAAAATATTTCAAAAAGAAAAAATATTTCATATTCTATTTTTATTCAAAATCAATATATATTTATAAAGAAATATTATAAATTTAAGGTTTCACTAAATATTTTATTGTACAAAATAATAGCAACTTAAATATGCATCCTAAAAGAAAGACTTTTCATAATAAGTGCACATTTAAAATCATGTTAAAAATTTACAAAATTAAATACAAAGAAAATATAATAAATTTATGATAACAAATAAAAATAAGTTCTTAAAATAATTGATATAATATTATTATTATGGTTAGGGTTAGATTACAATTTAATTAGGGTTAAGATTATAATTTTGTCAAGGTTAAGTTTTAATTAGGGTTAAAGTTCAATTACATTGATGGTTCAATTATGGTTAAGGTTAGGTTTAGATTAGTGTGAGGGTTCTACGAGTTAGTTAATAATTAATATTAGAACTACAATTTGCAAGGTTAGGGTTCAATTAGGGTTAGAGTTCTATGATGAATTAAGGTTAGGGTTCTTATAGGTTTGTAATTATTGCTATGTTTAATTACGATTAGAATTACAATTTGCAAGGCTAGGGTTAGAATAGTATGAGGGTTTTAGGAAGAATTAAGGTTAGGGTTTGTATAGTGTTACAATTACTATTACAATTCAATAAGGATTAGGGATAGGTTTAACACTATGATTCATTTGGGGTTAGGGATGGGATTAGCCTTGAATGATGCTTATATTTTGGTTAGGGTTAGGATTCATTTAGTAATAGATTAAATATATTATTATAATATTTTAAACATAATAATTTATAGGGAGTGGACCATGGTTAGATTATGGTTAGGGTAGGATTTAGGTTAGAATAAAGTTTTAATCTAATTAGGGTTGCATTCAATTTTAATAAATTATGGGCTGCCCCAAAATATAGATTAATGGTTATAATCACTTTAATTTTAACTCTAATATGAATATAATAATCAGTTAAGTTTAAACCTAATATGAATATAATAATCATGTTAAGTTTAAACCTAATATGAATATAATAATCACGAGAATTAGAGTTCAATTTATGATTACAATTATGGGTGCATTAGAAGAGGATTGGAAGGATATAGATTGCACATTGAACCTCTTGAAAGGAAGGGAGGTGGAAAGAGAATAAAAAAGCAAGGGTAGAAGAGCAAGGAGTTAAAATGAAGAGTAAATAGGATTAAATCACAAAAGAAATTAGATGGAAAAATAAGACTAATAATATATAGAGAGAATGAAAAAAGAAAGTGTAGGTTTAAACTTAATTGAAAAAAAAATGTACAATACCCTTTATAATTTAATGATATATTTTAATTAAACTAATATGTTTTCATTTATAACATGATATACTAATACATTATATTAATGTTTTTAAAGATTGATGCAAAAACACACGTAGTTAAATGGAAAGCACTTTTACACTTGAGTTCAATGTTAAAAATAAAATATTATTAACTAACACTTTGATTAATTAGATCAATTAAATAAAATTTATATATTTATTCAACATATTTTTGAATACATATTTTTTAGTATATTTAATGATCCATTTAAACACAAAATATATAATTAGGTCAAGATACTTACCAGCTTATTGCTCAAAATAATTAATGTTAATTTTTTCCATTTGAAAACATGGTGATTGCATATATTTTTGGTGGGTTAACAAGTATTCTCTTGTAAAAATGTAAATAAAATTAGAAAAATGAAAATAGATGTAAATAAAAGTCAATTAATATTATAATTAGGTTATTTTATCACTCTTAGGTTATCTTATTTACCTAAGAGTTATTTTACTTTTTACTATTTCAGGATTATTTTATTTTATTTATAATATAGGTGGCTAAAGATATCTCTCGGCCTACATTACATATATTTTTTAAATATAGGTATGCTAGTTATTTTACAGTTAATTTATTTTAATATTTTTTAATTTTATGTTAGAATTATTTAAGAATCATTTTATTTTATATATTAAAACTATTTTTTATGTTTTGTTAATATGTTCATATCATTATATTTCACTTCTTGTTGTCATTGCAGTTATTTTGTTTTATTTTAAAAAAATTAAATTTCTTCAATTAGAAATAATAATATATAAAACAAAATTATTTTTAAGTAAATACTAAAATAAACAGTGTTTATGTGTTTTCTTATCTCTCTACTTATTTATGTGTTTATATCTCCATTATCTATTTAAAAGTCTAAATAGATAATAAAAATAATATGTATATAAAAAATTTGAAATAAAAGTTAAAATGGATGATTTGTTTCCATTTAGCTTTCTGAAAACTTAGATTTTACTTGATATAAGATCAAATAAATAATTTTAGTTATACAAGTAATTTTTCATTAATATTGAACTATAGGTTCCCTTAATACATGTAAGTGTTCATAAACCTTTTTTTTAGGATTAAAAGAAAAAACCTTCAATTTGTGAGCAAGATTTTGTCCTCTTGCTAGTTGTAACTAATAATGATAAGTTGGTTTTTCATTTATGTGCTTAGTTGAGGAATTGCAAGTTAAAAAAGGTTTAATAGTGGATTCAAATCATGACCCTCTTTTGTCACACTTTTTAATTTTATTTCTTGATGCTTCATTCAAGTTTTAGTTTTTGCATTGCCCTAAAAGTCCCCTCAACAATCCAAAAAGTGTCCCCCCTATTCTATGATTCCACTATAGAGTTAAAATTAGCATTACATTTATTCAATGCAATTCAAATGCCACAATTTTCTATGGATTTAAATCTATCTACCACATTTCATTATAAGCTCAGTTATGACACACAATTTCATAGTAATATATGTTAATAAATTTACATAACTCATCTTTCTTAAGATAACTCACAAATACCTATCAAATTTTACATAACCCATCATTCTCTAATCATAAAATTAAATATCTTTATCCACTATATTTACTCATAATTTAATATTAATACCAAAATACATATAATTTTTAACTATTATTTTACACTAAATTATAAATATATCATTTTATTAATTTAAACTAATTTTAAAATATAATCTTTGTACAAAAATTATTTATATATGTATAAAAATATCAATTTTTAATAACACATATAAACATATTAATAAATACTTTTTAATTAGTTAAAAATTATTTTATTTATTAAATCAGATCCAAAAAATAAAAACAACATAACCACTATTTATTTAATTTAATAATATATAATTTTAAAAAAATCATAAATTATACTTATGCCTCCATAGAGTATTCCGGCATAAATATTGGCTAAAGAAATATTTGGAACCCATTTCCTTGCAGCATGAAATTAAAGTAGAAGTCTTAAATATATCTCAGTTACACAAAAACACTGTGCATTGAAACCGTGATAGTTACGGCTCAATAACTCTTACCATTTTTTATGCAATTTATTTAATACTTATGAAACTGCGCGGTTAATAGCTACAAAATGGTAACTGAGAAAAGAGAAAGGTTAAAGAAATTGAGAAAACCTGACACGGCACCCAAATAATCAGCGCTTAGAGTGTGCTGGTTAAGCCAGCCCTTAGCCGATAGGCTATTTATTGTGGGCACAGCCCACTAGAATTGTCTCACGTCTGAGAAATTCCGCCGGAAAACTAAAAAATAGCGTTAATATTTCGGCCGCTGAAAAATGGCCGACGGATATGTCGCCACTGATGTCAAGACGATGGAGGCGCAACCGTCTCTGATCCTTCTAAGGGTTTGGCTTTATTGCTTTCAGAAGCTTCTGAAAAGCAAAAGCACACAATCACTCTGTCATATTTACAATTTGCAGGGATAAGAAATTCGACTGTCATAAATGTGATTCTGGCCAGCAGTAGAGGAAGAAGAAAGAAGTGGAAAAAGGAGAAAACAATGCTGAATTCATACAAAATGAAAGGACAAAACATGGGTAATTGGAAGGCCCTGTCTGACAACTTGAAGAGGCGCTTTGATGCGTTTGGGAAGCATAGAACTGCTCTGATTCTCCCGCATCCATGCTTGTGATGTCTCCAAATATACTCGGTCTCCCTGTCTGATATATTGGAACTCATGCTGCCTTTGCCTCTGCCTCTACCTCTGCTTCTCTCATATGCGTAGCCCATTCTTCTCTCCCTCAATCAACCCTCTTCTTACACCCACCTTAGCCTCCTGCCCCTCGCCCTCTCTACATAGGCATCTATATAGATGATATACGATACATACACATTATGTATATCCCAACTTCAACCAAAGATGCAGATTCAGGCACTCACTACCTTTCCTTTGCCCGCAGAGATCAGCAACGCACACCTTTTACCTTTTTGCATGAGCTCTCTAATGAACACGGGCAAACTACCAACCTAAAAACAAAAAGACCTATTATTTTAATTTATTTCCTTGCTTCCATTAATCTATGTAGCGCGGTCTCTGGTTCATGTACCCACCCAGCACCTACCATAGCTATATTTTATCATTGATAAGTAGTAGTAGCTATTAGCCTCTGCCTACCAACTGTTAAGGAAACTATCAGAATCCTACCACTATGCCATGAACATTTCTGACTCACTGCTATTAGTTCTGAAAACTTGGGAGAACTGGTAAGATGTTTTAATTGTTGTAATGATATCAGGTAATCATATGTATGTAGATTATATGAAATCCATTTAGCCGTAATGTTGTGGGTAAGGAAGGAGCAGAGGGTGGTGTGGAGTAGGAGGAGTCCACAAGGCTCTACAAAATTCAAACTCATGTCTGTCTTGTCGTTGCGTTGTCTAAAAGCGAGCTTTGCTCATCTTTTTATACGCAGACACGTCTACGGGACAAAGCCTTCCCTCCACGCACAAATTCAGCAGTGAAAACGAAGAATATCACTCCTCCAGGGTTAGTTAAGTTAGTTAAGGTTAATCCAATAAATGGATATGAATGCATAAGCATAATTAATTAAGTTTATATACAATTTAAATATTTTGTTCTCTTATTTAGTTTTATGATTGAAAAATAATGTGAAATAATATATTTGAATTTTTAAAAAATATTTACGATTTACAATTTTATTAGATTGTAGAATTTGATTTCTTAATAAAAATATTTTACAATTTTAAAATTTATTAGATAATATAATTTGATCTCCTATATTGTATAGGTCATACATACTACACTTTAAGTTATTAATAAACAAAAAATATAATTTACTATTCTAATTCATAATAATATTAATTTAGATTTTTTTTCAAAATACAAATATTAATTTAAAACATTTTTTAAAGATAAAATATAAATGATTTTTTATTTTTACAACATTTTTAACTCTTAAAATACAAGAAGAGTTGTTGATGGATTCAAACTTGTAATTAATACAATAATTTTTTAATATAATGTATAAAGTTGTACTATGCTTCTAATTTTGTTCTTTTACTTTATGCAACCAATTTTTGTGTGTATAAACTCCAATCATGGGTGCATATCATAAAATAATAAGTGTTTGTACTACTTTTTTTTAGGTAGTTCATATATCATTATGATCTGTAGTGTTAATAAATGGTTTTTGTTATAACATCTAAATATAGACTTCTCTTTTGTCTAAAATGAAGAAGAGATCTGAATCTATTATCTAGTTGTCTTAAATGGATGTAGTAAGATGTTATTTTATACAACCATATGGAAATAGGTCACTGGAAATAGCAAAAGGTTCTAGGCAAATATAAATTACATAATCAACTCTAGGTGGAAAAATAAAGGAGGCCAATCAATCAAGTTTGATTTTTTTTTTTTTTTATTTAGGTGGGTTGGTTTTGTACTCGCAAGGGTGACCCCATAACCATAGACTTGACCTAGAGCAAAATAGGTAGAATGGATCATGATAAACAAATCTAATCTAGGGATAAGTAGGTAGAATTTTGAGAGGCATCAAGGATGTGTGCCTTTGTTGTTCTTGATGAATAGGAGATGGAGGGTTGTAGGGACCTAATATGGATGGAAGGGTTGATGAACTAGGATTTTTATGATAAGGACCAAGGATAGATGAAAGGTTTGATGGACTAGGATAAGGACCTAGGATAGATGGAAGGTTTGATGGACTAGGATGCTTGGTTTTATTTTGATGGAATTTGGACTTACGATGGGTACCAATCTCTTGATTGTTAGGTGTATAACCAAGGCCATGATAATATGGATTTTCTTGGATATAAAGGGGTTCTAGGATACCTTGTTCATGAAGTCCTAACCCTTTTCATTTTTAGTTCATACTTTGACACATTCGTTTGCCAATGGGATATGTATTATTAATGAAACAAGATGCGAGTCTATTGTGAGGTGGATGCGATATGGAAGGAATAACAAGATCTTGGAGTAAACCACCTTTGATAAAAGTGAGGGAACCCATTTTATAGGTAAGGGGCTCATGGATAGATTGAATAGGGGTGATAGACTCTTGTGGAGGATTGTGATCATGAGGGGAATTAGGATGGGTGATAGGATCTTGACATGGGGATGATGGGGTACTTTGATCTTGACTTGGAAAAGAATCATTAGGTGTAGGAGATGGAATATCTTGCTCTTTATTAGTAAGTGGTATGAAAGGCATATCTTGATCATGAGAATGGTGAACATCATCATGGACTGAAATGGTATCCTTGAATGGGGGTATATCTTGATCTTGATGAGGAAGGGAATCTTGAGATTTTATGGAAATAATATCTTGATCATATGATGGTAGGACATCATTGGATATGATGGAATCATGAGAGGGTATGGATTCATTAGATGAGGTGGAAGTAGGACTTGGAAGGATACTTTTCCCTTGAGATGGAAGAGGATCATCTTGGATTAAACAAAAGGAGATAAGGGGATCATCATGAGGTTCTTGAGAGATGGGATCTTGGTCAAAGACTAGAAGGGCTTGTGGTATTTTGGTATCATTAGATGGAGTGGAAAGAATACTTTGATCTCGATGTGTAGGGGAGTCTATGCTAGCATGCCTTGGACTAAGAGATTGACATGAATCATTGGATGTAGATGGTATGATAGGAGAGGATGGTTGGATGGAATCATTAACTTGGGTGAAAGACTCATGAGGTTTATTTTGAATTATGGGGGATGAAGATAGATGCATGACATGGTAGGATTGCTCAATATTATTTGTGTTTGAGGACTTAGGTTTGGGATTCTCATTTAACCTTTGCAAAAAGTCATGGACATTAAGCTTGGATGATGTAGTTTTGGGTGAGGATGAAGGCTTATGAGATGATTTCATCACTTCATTCAAATGTTGGGATTCTAGGTTTTTTTCAAGCTCTTTCAAACGATTGTCAAGGTATTCAATCCTTTGGTTTCGTTCATAGGTCGGTGATGAATATGGAGGATAGCGGTTAGACATGTTTGGCTTGATGGTTTTTGGGAATGTTTTGAGGTTTTTTGAATTACTAGGTGTGATGTTTGTTTGAGGTCTATTTGTGAACACACACGCAAGACATAGAAGACAAAGTGTTTGAGTTTAACAATACAAGCACAAATCCTAAGGTTCGAAAGGACTATATTTGCTAGATTCCACGTGGGTTTCCCCAACCGCATATTCTTAGCGTGTGAATCCAGAAGCTTGGCCGCACGGGCTCCCCCTTACAGTGCACTCACTTCTCAAGCCAACCAAGCTTCCAATCCCCATGAAACTCCCATGGCAGATTGATCACCTCTACTAAAAACTACAAAGATGTTGATGCCTTCACACCGATCAGTGTTGCGCTAGTAAATAGAAGGATTTTGGCAACTACACAAAGGTTTTTAGTTCGGGACCCCCATTCGAGTGGCCATACATGAGGCACAAGATTAAGCTCCGTTTAGGAGGCACTCCAGCTTGAAGAGGTTACGCTCAACAGGGTTTTGGGGAGTACTACTTGGTCCGTATGACACATCCGCACTCGTAACCCTAGGCTTTCCCTTTGGATTCACATTTATATACCGGTCGGGGGTAGCTTGGCCAAAAAGCTCAGTTGGCGGTCTAAGTCGCCTTGGGGTGAGTACTTTTTCCCACCAAGGTAGGCCCAAGTTCTAGAGTCAATAATCATTTCTCTTGCACCCAAGATCGCACAAGTGCGCAAGGGGAGAGGATACTTCGATTATTGAATCGGGGTGACACATAAAATAGATGGGTCTGGCTTTTTGATCACCTTGTTTGCACAAGGTGAGAGCATAATCACCTACCACCTTCAAGCACAACAAATAGTGTTCATTAAACCCCTAATTAAGCCTATGTGAGAGAAGACAATTGTTCATTTTAAAGCACCAATTTGAAAAGTTTTATAATCTAAAAGACAATTGGTTTCAAAATCATGTCTTCGACAAACGTCCTGCATCAAAATATCATTAGTAGTTTCATGTCTCCTTTCTTTGACAAACGTATGTTTTGATTTCAAATCTTTGCCAAACAAACCTACAAGAAAAGCCCAAAATTAGCCCACAAATTGATAGTTAAATTATGAAGCAAAAGACATTAATCTAAATTAAAGTTAAGCTAAAATTAGAAACTAATCTAGATTAAAAATTAATCTAAAATTATAAACTACTCTAAATTAAAAGTTAATTTAAATTAAAAATTAATCTAAAATTAGAAATTAATTAAAAACTAATCTAAATAAATAAAATAAAACTAATTTAAATTAAAAGCTAATCTAAATTATAATTATTCTAAACTATATTAATCCTAAATTAAATTAATTCTACATTCTAAATTTAGTCTAAATTAAAAATCAAATTTAAACAAAAAAGCTAAATCTAAATTAGAAATTAGATCTAAATTAAAAAGTAAAAGCTAAATTAAAAGTAAAAGCTAAATCTAAAAGGCTAAAAAAAAACTAAATTAAAATCAAAATTTAAAATCTAAATCTAAATCTAAATCTAAATCTAAACTAACAGTTAGATCTAAATTGAAACATAAATCTAGATTAAAATTAAATGCAACTAAATTTATTCTAAAATTAGTTTAAATTACGTTAAATCTAAAACTAAACTAAAGCTAAATTAAAACTAAATTAAAAACTAATTCAATTAAAATTGACATAAGTTAGATTGACTGCTAAAAATTAAAATGGAAAACAATCAGCAAACAAGAATTTGTATCACATAAAGTTCACAATTAAAGAGAAAAAAGAAGCTGATTTTATGAGTACAAAAATATTATCAAACCCTCTGTTAGATTCATCCCAGCTATTTGTGACTTCAAATCATGTCATGAAAACAGATTTTTGTAGCTGTGTAATGGTAAAAGTGAATAGTGCAGCAAGTATTTTCCTCAAAATTTAAAACCATTCAGCCTTATTCTTCATTATACCAAATTAGATTTGAGATTAATCATCAAACGTTTTCTTGTGCACTCAAATAAAAATTTGTGAAAGTATTTCATATGAGATAATAGAAAATATCTTCCATAGTTCTCACACAATCCAAGATGAAGAGAAAGTGTCTATTGAATCAAATACAATTTTAAATTAAGAGCCAATGGATTATTTAAATCTGCAACACTCTGTAACTAGAAAACCATTGGGCCCTTCACGTCGAGTTCACCATTTTGTTTATGCTGAAAAATTGAAAGCTGAATAATTTGAATTGTGAATCCAAATCAACTTCTCAACATAACATCAATGAAGCATCTCTAAATGAAAACACATGTAAAATTTAACTAATTATGCAAACTAAAACAACATGAGCATTCAAAAGAAATCAAACTCCATTGTCATCCTATCATCAAGATCTTGTTTTCAAGCATTTTGATGCTCTCAGATTTTGCACAAGCACAAATGCTGCAAGAGGCTATGATGAATGGATTCGAATGATTGAAAAGTCCCTTTTTTGGTGAGAAGAGGGGGTTTATATAGATGAATGCATAATGTGAAAAAATGAGAAATGAGAAATGAGTGGAGTGATTCATGCCATGATTCTTGTTTGGAAGCTCAAAATGTGCAATTTTGAGCTAATTTCATGGAAATGATTTATGAGTTTAAAGTGCATTTTTGAGCTAATTTCATGAAAATGATTTATGAAATTTAAATTATTTAATGAAATATGCGAATGGATTTTAATGATTAATGCAAATATATTTAAATGAAATATGCAATATTTAAATGAATTTATGGAGATATGATTATGCAACAAATTTAAGTGATAGATGATTAATGAAATGATAAGGATTAGTGAAATATGCAAATGGATCATCTAAATGAAATGGATAAATGTTTAAATGATTTTATGAACTATACAAATGGATGATGATTAATGTGGATGCAAATGATATTTTAGTGATTAATGCCTAAATGATAAATGATTATGATTAAATGCCTATAAATGCTTATAATATTTGAATAGTTTTATAAATATGTAGATG
>VCHN02004875.1:0-10885 GCA_007115665.2 Sequoiadendron giganteum
TCACATTTAATAGTTCAGTTCGACATTACCATTCCTTCCTGTCTCTTTCTCTCCTACAATCGTAATATTCTTTGCCTTCTCTGCTCCTTCATCTCGTCAGTGTTGCATAACACCATTTGCTTCTTCACCTCATCCTTTCCTTCTTTGGGAAGTTGAAGGAAGTTTTGTTACCCAAACTTTTGACAGACACGTCTAATAACACACTTTTGTTGCAGATGCTGTCGTATATTCATTTGGTACTCTGTATTTTCCACCTTCTTTAGAAGGTACTCTTTCAATTTATCAGGGGGAGGAGCAGGTTGTTTTGGTTCCCCCCCAACATAGCTCAGCCACGCTTTGGTGCATCAAGAATAGGAAGGTGGTGATGCTGAAACCTATGCATGTTGAACACTCTCCAATCATAATACCTTTTGGTACATTCTTCTACAATACAATAATATATATATGCCATTCACCGTTTCTCTTCTGTATTCAGCAGCAACCTGCACAGCAAGTTTGGAAAAGAAAATCACTTAATATATTTGATATTCAATCAAATTGAATGCACAACATATATACACAACCAAACAATGCAATAATTTGGTTATTATATCTACCTTCCCGCCCAGCACATCACCCTGTGCTTCATTGGATCCGTCTCCATCCCTAGGGTCTCCCTCTACACGGTTTTCCTTCTGGTCATGGACTATGGCAAGAGTGAGATCATCTCCCTGATTATTTTCCTGAATCAAAGGAATGATATATGCGAAAATCAGAATATTTGTAAGAGACATGATATTTTTGAACTGAAATTAAAAAGCATTCTGATTCATGCATAGGAAGGGAAGGGAAATTGGAAGTTCACAATCAATTACTGAACACATCACTGCCTTATGGTTGACTGTTTTCATAAACTGAGGGGATTTCCTCCGTACTGCGGTTGCTGCCTCCTAAATAAAACATTCCCACTTTCCAATCAACCTCATAACCACTTATGATAGATTAAAAATGTACATTGGATTGCATCTTATAATCACCAGATCTTACCTACACGTTTCGTGAATGGGACCACCCCAAAGAAGATGCCCTACTAAACAACCTTTTAGGTGTGGTGTCCACATCAATGATGTTCTTCACTATAGGAGCCAATTTTTATTTTACAGCATACATCGTTGGTTTCCTGTAAACTGTAAAATTTTTGCAAGTGTTATGGACAGTTAAAGTTCAAAAATTTATTGCACAATTCTTGGCAAGCATTATTTTGCGTGACAGAAAAGGTTGCTGGACAGAAGGAAAGACATGATGGCCGGACATCTCATCCCCCGTGCCGTTTGTTGTCTTGTCATCAGGAAATCGTGTCAGCGCCGATAGTTTTTTCAAAATAATCATTTGGCGTGGATGGACAAAAATCCTAAAACGTGGCCAAACAAAACCATTATTAGCAAATAATCAAAAGGGCCGACAAGGTCCCATTTTCTCCATTTTTGGATGGCGACGTTTTGGTGGATAGTGAGGGCAAGAGCAACAGCCATGTGGAGCTCCTTCAGGTATGTATATCTGCTCTGTGTTATGCACAGAATAAGAGGACAATGTATCGAATCTGAGCTTCTTAATTTTTAACAACCCTTACTTTCAGCAAAACACTCTTGTTCGATCTCTACCGAACACATTATTCACATAATAGTTGCATCATGGAAAACATAGTGGGCTGAGGCTCACTTATTATTTTATGTAGGTTGTGAGAAATGAATGTTTAGATGTTCGCATTGTACTCTTTCAACAACACCTACTTTGAGCAAAACACTCTTTTTCAATATCTTCCCATGATATGTTTCCAACACAAAATTCACATAATAGTAGCATCATGGAAAACACAGTGGGTTGTGGCTCACTTCTTATTTTATTTACTAGAATGTAACAAAATAATTTTTTCAACTTCCCTTTCTTGTCTTATGAGACCCCTTTCTTTAAGAAAAACAGTCTTGCTCACACCTTGTTCATATGCTTCCAACAAAAAATTTACTTAACTGTTGCAGTATGGAAAACATAATGGGTTATCCCTAACTTTGCAAAAATAGTAAGAAGATAGCAAGTAGTGTTATGCACAAAGTAAGATGAAAATGTATTGAATCTGAGCTTCATAATTTTAAACAACCCTTACTTTCAGAAAAAAACTCTTGCTCCATCTCTACCCAACACATTATTCACATAACAGTAGCATCATGGAAAACACAGTGGGTTGTGTCTCACTTCTTATTTTTTTCAATCTCCTTGTTTAAATGTAAATGGAAAGCTTAAGGTTTGAGTGCACATGGAGGAGTTGGAGTAGAATACGGATGAAATGGAGGTGAGGGGTAATTTGAAATTTGGGAAACACAATGTGGAGTATTTCAGTTTCTTGAATGTCTTCCAAATTACACATTCCATTGTTGTGTTTAAATTTAAAACGGTTGATAAAAAAACTGTCCAAAATTATTCTCAATGGGAAACACAGTGCTGGGGTTCATTTTTTTGAATCTCCTTGTTTTAATGTAGAGGGTTTTAAGGGTTCTTTGTCTTTGAGATTTGGGAAACAGAATGTGGAGTATTTTGGTTGCTCGAATGTCTTCAAAATCTCTCATTCCATTGTTGTGTTTCAATTTCGCACCGTTGAAAAAAGAAACTGTAAATAATAATTCTGAATGGGAAATGCAGTGCTGGGTCTCAATAAAAAAACTGTACAAAATTATTCTCAATGGGAAACACAGTGCTGGGTTTCAGTTATTTGAATCTCCTTGTTTAAATGTAAAGGGCTGTCTCATGGTGGGTTGCTTGCTTCTTAACACGCATGGTCTTGCAACATGGAATGTTACTTGAATGCCTTCAAAATCACACATTCCATTGTTGTGTTTAAGTTTCAAGTATATAATAAATTGCATGCTTCATAACACATTGCATTTTTCAACCTCCACATCACAACATACCCTAGCCCTTTTTGGTTTTTAGACCAGTATATCAAGGTGTGCACATTTTTTAGTGCATGTCGAAAAATACAATGTGTTTTGAAGCCTGCCTTTACTTATACGGTATACCCAACCTTTGTCTTGTAATGTAAATATACAAACGTATAGATGGTGTTTTATTTTATCAAATAGCACATCTCTCATTTAACAGGGACAATAATAACCCTCAACACATAGTGTAATTCATAGTACGCACTTCATTCTGTTTCCCAACAATTCATGTTAGAAAACTATATGTGTTAAGAAAGAAGCAACCCAAATAGTGTTGTCAAACCCTCTGCAACACTATTGGATAGTACACGTCACCTCAATTTGGTTGGTATTCTCCTCGAAGTCGTCCACGTGCACTGAGACCTTCTGCTTTTCCTTTCAACATGTAGACAGGAAACAAAGCAAATAGTATTTTTGCCTTGCTTTCTCCAAACAGAAAAGGTCCACGTCATTCCCTTCCACTTTTCCCACACCACACAAAAGAAACTTGCCGACAAAGCTAACCCGCCCTCTTTTGGAGCCCGGCAACGGGCGGGAAAACGCACCTGGCGGCACTGTTAACTCTTGCCTGACTGTAGCTCAGACATTTCGTCTCGTCTGCCCATTTCATCACTTTTTGTTTCCATGTATGTTGTTATTCTAATAGCTCTTTTACAATTTGTCTATAATATTTAGGGCCAAGTAATGGGAGTAGGCCAAATTATCAATTAAGTTATTCCTACCCATTGGCTTTACGAGTTCTATTTAATACAGTGCATAGAACTATTTGGAGTAGTCGCTTGTTATATGTGCACATCTTTTTGCAGTGTGGTGGTTAGATCAAACATACTGAAAAAGAGCAGAAATAGAATATAGAAATAACATTCTACAAAATTGCCATCAGATGTTGTTAAAAATGAACCATTTATAACTTACTAAATATTGTATACAAATAGCGAAATTGTAAAAAGAACTATTACGAAAAAACTTATGCACCACATATATACTCTTTTGGTGAAAGATTTCAAATTACCGCAAAACACAATAGAATGACATGAAAATGACAGCTGAATGAAAACCCCAAGATTTCACAATTTCAAACAAATCGACACTTCTAAATGCATATTAAATTTTGGAAATTTAACCGTCCACTACACTTGTGATTCAAGCTATGGAAGCCAGAATCACCTGTATTTACTGCAGAAGGTTCACATCTCCTGAAGCATCCGTGTCAATTCACCTACCCTTGTTTTGTTGAATCTTCTTTCATGGCCTATTTAAACCACCTGGAAGAAAGACAAGTGTTAGTGATAGATTAAATTGGCAAATTAAAGACAATTGGTGCTAGAAATAATTGTATTTCTTCCAAATCTCCCCAATATAAAATTTATATGTTTTGCTTAGTGCAAAATGACAGCTTGCACAAACAATAAACAAACATATTAAATTGTACATTGGGAATTTAATTTCCAATTTAACCTATCGCTAACACTAGTATATATATCAGCAATCATATGTGCCATTTTTCCATTCTGCTAGAACTGTGAAGCAATGAACGTTCATTTTGTTCTATAAATTCATTTCTTCCAATCAGGAATCAGGAGAAAGCTAACTCGTAAACAAAAAGCACCTATGTATGTAACATGAGATAAAAATGGCATTTCATTTTCGTCATCTGATTCGACCGAATAAATTCTCGCACTATTTGCAGTGTTGGAAAATACAATGTCCCCATATAAGGTGTTAAGAAACAAGCAACCCAAATAGTGTTGTAAAACCCTCTGCAACAGAGAGGAAACAGTGTGTTTTCCAACTATGATGTCTCGTCATGTTATGTATGTATCCATGTATGTTTTTCATGCATTTTTTGATGTACATTGGTGAATTTTGTCTAGGATTTAGGCGGATCCTTAAGAAACAAGCAACCCAAATAGTGTTGTAAAACCCTCTGCAACAGAGAGGGGATAGTGTGTTTTCCAACTATGACGTCTCCTCATGTTGTGTATGTATCCATGTATGTTTTTCATGCATTTTTTGATGTACATAGGCGTAATTGTATGTCTAGGAGTTAGCCGGCTCCTTAACAAACAAGCGACCCAAATAGTATTGTAAAACCCTCTGTGACAGAGAGGAGACAGTGTGTTTTCCAACTATGACGTCTCCTCATGTTATGTATGTATCCATGTATATTTTTCATGCGTTTTTCGATGTACATAGGTGAATTTTGTCTATGAGTTAGCTGGCTCCTTAGGAGAATTGGAAACAAGCAACCCAAATAGTGTTGTAAAACCCTTTGCAACAGAGAGGAGGCAATGTGTTTTCCAACTGTGCAAATAATGAGAGCAATACATTTGTTCCAATCAGGAGAAATCAAACTCATAAACAAAAAGCGCCTATTCATGTAACATGAGATCAAAATGGCATTTCATTTTCCTCATCTAATTTGACCAAATAAATGCTCGCATTCTCTGCACATTTGGGAAACGCATTGTGTCGATACAAGGTGTTCAAAAACAAGCAACCCATATAGTGTTGTAAAAATTTGTTCCAATCAGATAAAGAAAGTGAAATGACATTTTGGCTGTAGCAAAGAGTTGTTCAAAAATGCATGAAAAACATACATGAGAACATACATGGAAACATACATAGCATGACGAGATGTCGTAGTGCAGGGCCCACCAGAATGGCGATCGGCACAAAACTGACAGACAAAACAAAACGTCTGGGCAATGGTCAGGTGGGAGTTAACGGCGCCGTCAGGTGGGTTTTCCCACCTGTTACCAGGAAAAAAAGTGGGCGGGTTAGCTTTGTGGACAAGTTTCTTTGTCTAGCGCAGAAAAAGTGGAAGGGAATGATGTGGGCCTTTTCTGTTTCAAGAAAGAAAGATGAAAATACTATTTGTTTCCTGCTCTTGGGACTTTTCTGTTTCAAGAAAGAAAGGTGAAAATACTGTTTTCTAGCAACAAATAGCCGTTCTTGTCTTTGATGTTCATTGCACAATGGCAAGATGGCACATACACAGAGTGGATATACATACCTGAAGGAGCTCCGCATGGCTGCTACTCTTTCCCTCGCTATCCACCAAAACATCACCGTCCAAAAATGGCAAAAATGGGACCTCGTCGGCCCTTTTTATTATTTACTAATAATGGTTTTGAATGCCACGTTTTAGGCTTTTTGTCCATGCCGATAAATTATTTTGAAATCCCGCCAGCACTGTCACATTTTCCCGACAACAGTTGCAAGTATTGGCCCTTTTCTATTTCAAGAAAGAAAGGTGAAAATACTATTTCTTTCCACTCTGCACATTGAAAGGGAAAGTTGAACGTTTCAGTGCGCGTGGACAAGTTGGAGGAGAAATCAGACCAAATTTAGGTGACACGTACTATCCAATAGTGTTGCAGAGGGTTTTACAACACTATTTGGGCTGCTTCTTTCTTAACACCAATAGTTTTTCAACATGAATTGTTGCAAAACAGAATGAACTGAAGGCAAGCTTCAAAACACATTGTATTTTCCAACATGCACTATAGAATGTGTACACCTAGATATACTGGTCTAAAAACTAGAAAGGGCTAGGGTATGTTGTGATGTGGAGGTTGAAAAATGCAATGTGTTATGAAGCATGCAATTTGTTACATACTTCAAACTTAAACAAAACAATGGAAGGTGTGATCTGGAAGACTTTCATATTGTTTTGTAACATTCCATCTTACAAAACCATGGGTGTTAAGAACCAAAAAACCCAGCATGAGACGACCCTTTACATCTCAAGTGGATGATTAAAATAACTGAAACCCAGCACTGTGTTTCCCATTTAGAATTCTTTTCTGCACTTTTTTTTTTCAATGCTGCAAAATTTAAACACAACAATGGAATGTGTGATTTGGAAGACATTCAAGTAACACTCCATGTTGAAAACCCGTGGGTTTTAAGAAGCGAGCAACCCACCATGAGACAACCCATTACATTAAAACAAGGAGATTCAAAAAAATGAAACCCAACACTGTGTTTCCCATTGAGAATAATTTTGTACTATTTTTTTATTGAGACCCAGCACTGCATTTCCGATTCAGAATTATTATTTGTAGTTTCTTTTTTCAATGGTGCAAAATTGAAACACAACAATGGAATGTGTGATTTTGAAGACATTCGAGCAACTGAAATACTCCACATTCTATTTCCCAAATTTCAAACACAAAGAACTTGTAAAACCCTCTACTTGCAAAAACATTACCCCTCACCTCAATTTCGTGTGTATTCTCCTCCAAATCCTCCAAGTGCACTCCACACTTCAGCTAATTTGGTCGGTATTCTCCTCGAATTCGTCCACGTGTTCTCAGACCTTCAGCTTTCCCTTTCAACGTGGGAGCTGGCTAACTGCTAGACAAAATTCACCTATGTACATCGAAAAACACATGAAAAACATACACATGAACATGTATGGATACATACATAACATGACAAGACATCGTAGTGCGGAGCCCACCAGATGCCTCAAACCGGCGGAGGTGATGAAACATCCGAGCTATGGTCAGGCAAGAGATAACGGCGCCGTCAAGTGCGTTTCCCGCCCGTTTTTGAGCTCCAAAAGCGGGCGAGCTGGCTTCGTTGGCAAGTTTCTTTTGTGTGGCACGGGAATAGTGGAAGGGAATGACATGGGCCTTTTCTGTTTGAAGAAAGCAAGGCAAAAATACTATTTGTTTTGTTTGTTGTCTGCACGTTGAATGTGAAAGCTAACTGCTAGACAAAATTCACCTATGTGTATATGATAGCATATGCAACCATACCAAATTCAAGTATGGCAATAGTTACAGGTATTGGCCCTTTTTTGTTTCGAGAAAGAAAGGTGAAAATACTATTTCTTTCCACTCTGCACATTGAAAGGGAAAGCTGGACGTTTCAGTGCATGTGGACAAGTTGGAGGAGAAATCAGACCAAATTCAGGTGACACGTACTATCCAATAGTGTTGCAGAGGGTTTTACAACACTATTTGGGCTGCTTCTTTCTTAACACCAATGGTTTTACAACATGAATTGTTGCAAAACAGAATGAAGTGAAGGCAGGCTTCAAAAGACATTGTATTTTCTGACATGCACTAAAGAATGTGAACACCTAGATATACTAGTCTAAAAACTAGAAAGGGCTAGGGTATATTGTGATGTGGAGGTTGAAAAATGCAATGTGTTATGAAGCATGCAATTTTTTACATACTTCAAACTTAAACAAAACAATGGAAGGTGTGATTTGGAAGACTTTCGTACTGTTTTGTAATATTCCATCTTACAAAACCATGGGTGTTAAGAACCAAACAACCCAGCATGAGATGACCCTTTACATCTCAAGTGGATGATTAAAATAACTAAAACCCAGCACTGTGTTTCCCATTCAGAATTAATTTTTGCAATTTCTTTTTTCAATGGTGCGAAATTGAAACACAACAATGGAATGTGTGATTTTGAAGACATTCGAGCAATCGAAATACTCTGCATTCTGTTTCCCAAATTTCAAAAACAAAGAACTTGTAAAACCCTCTACATTAAAACAAGGAGATTCAAATAACTGAAACCCAACAATGTGTTTCCCATTCGGAGTTATTTTGTGCAGTCTTATTATCAATCGACTTAAATTTAACACAACAATGGAATGTGTGATTTGGAAGACATTCAAGAAACTGAAATACTCCGCATTGTGTTTCCCAAATTTCAAATTACCCCTCACCTCCATTTCGTTGGTATTCTACTCCAACTCCTCCACATGCATTCAGACCTTAAGCTTTCCATTTACATTTAAACAAGGAGATTTAAAAAAATAAGAATTGAGCCACAACCCACTGTGTTTTCCATGATGCTACTATTATGTGAATAATGTGTTGGGCAGAGATCGAACAAGAGTGTTTTGCTGAAAGTAAGGGTTGTTAAAAATTATGAAGCTCAGATTCAATACATTGTCCTCTTACTGTGTGCATAACACTAGCTGCTGTCTTCTTACTATTTTTGCAAAGTCAGGGACAACCCATTGTGTTTTCCATACTACAACAGTTAAGTAATTTTTTTGTTGGAAACATATGAACAGGTAGTGAGCAAGACTGTTTTTCTTAAAGAAAGGGGTCTCATAAGACAAGAAAGGGAAGTTGAAAACATTATTTTGTTACATTTTGGAAAAAGAAGAAGAAGTGAGCCACAACCCACTGTGTTTTCCATGATGCTACTGTTATGTGAATTTTGTGTTGGAAACATATGGGCAGATATTGAAAAAGAGTGTTTTGCTCAAAGTAGGTATCCATGTATGTTCATGTGTATGTTTTTCATGCGTTCTTCAATGTACATAGGTGAATTTTGACTAGCAGTTAGCCGGCTCCCATAAGACAAGAAAGGGAAGTTGAAAACATTATTTTGTTACAGTCAGGAAAAAATAAGAAGTGAGCCACAACCCACTGTGCTTTCCATGATGCTTCTGTTATGTAAATTTTGTGTTGGAAACATATGGGCAGATATTGAAAAAGACTTTTTTGCTCGAAGTAGGTGTTGTTAAAAGAGTACAATAGGAACTTCAAAACATTCATTTCTCAAAGACTGTATAAAATAATAAGTGAGCCATAGCCCATTATGTTTTCCATGATGCAACTGTTATGTGAATAATGTGTTGGGCAGATATCCAAGAAGAGTGTTTTGCTGAAAGAAGGGGTTGTTAAATATTATGAAGCTCAAGTTCAATACATTGTCTTCTTGCTGTGTGCATAACACTAACTATTGTCATTGAACAAGATATTTTCTAATAATGGTTTTGAATGCCACGTTTTTTCCTTTTTGTCCATCCATGCCGAACAATTAATTTGAAAACCCGTCGGCACTGACACGATTTTCTGGCGACGGGACAACAAATGACACATAGGATGAGACGTCCCACCCTCAAGTCTTTCCTTCCCGTTCAACAACTTTTTGCCTCGCCAATCCCACCTCTTTCGTCGTGACTCTTTTCCCCATGCGTTATGGGAGCCATATCCTATGCTACATACATAACTGAATTTTCTCCAGAAGTTAAGGAGGGAGCAAGATAACTCCTACACAAAATTCACATACATATATAACATACGATATGCCACTTTTAGGCATAAATTCAAATATGTATATAACATAGGATATGCCGATTTCAAATTCCTAGAAAAAATTCACCTATACACATTGAAAAAAAGGATTAAAAACATACACATGAACATACATTGATACATACATAACATGAGGATACATCATAGTGAAACAATGGGTTTTACAATAGTCCAAGTTTTAGGAGACAGTGTGTTTTCCAAAACAACAGTATATAAAATGGTAGAATAAATGGGATTGGATGTGGGCTTTTTGCCAGTTACCAATTATGAGTTTTAGGAGACAGTGTGTTTTTCAAAACCCTCGATAGAGAAAAACATTATTAGACCTTCATTTCAACTAAATCCTAGACAAAATTCACCTCTGTACATTGAAAAACACATGAAAAAAATACATAAGAACATACATGGTTACATACATAACATGAGGAGACATCGTAGTGAATCTGTGGGTTTTACAATAGTCTGAATTTGAGGAGACATTGTGTTTTCCAAAACAACAGTGCATAAAATGGCGGAAAAAATGGGATTGGATGTGGGCTTTTTGCTATTTCCCAATTAGCTTTCCCCAAATGGTCAGGAGCCGGCTAGCTGCTAGACAAAATTCACCTATGCACATTGAAAAAATGCATGAAAAACATACACATGAACATACATGGATGCATACATAACATGAGGAGATGTCATAGTGAAACAATGGGTTTTACAAATAGTCTGAGTTTTAGGAGATAGTGTGTTTTCCAAAACAACAGTGTATAAAATGGTGGCAAAAATGGGGTTGGATGTGGGCTTTTTCCTATTTCTTTTGTGTGGCGCGAGAAAAGTGGA
>VCHN02001073.1:0-25724 GCA_007115665.2 Sequoiadendron giganteum
GAGAGAATACAACCTGGTGGAAAACAATTCTTTGAATCACTAAATTGTTTAGCTTGCCATCTTGCACCATGACAATGTTGGATATGTGGATATATGATATTGCAAAATTTACTCATGAATTCATTGTAAGGCAATCCACTCTCTTTGAGAATAATTTTTTTGGCCTCAACTCCTGACTCCTTGCTAAGTATACAACTTGATTTTTTTGCATACAGGAGACTCCACAAATTGTGTTGTACTTCCAGGGATGGCTAAATTTCGATCAATTGTTGTCATAGCTTTTCTATATGATTGTAGATGTAAATCAAATTCAACATGATTTCGATAACAAGTTTCACGTACTTTATTTATATGTACAAATGATGGTCATAGTGTCTCAAACATCCTTTGAAAAATCTTCACATTTGAAAAATCTTGCTTGAATTCTTCAAAAAGTTCACTTTGTGTTGTATCTATAAAATGTTTTGGATGAGAAATTTTTGTACCATCGTCACTTATTATTTTTATAGTATCCCTTCTATTGGATGAAACACGAGAGTGAGTAGTCCAATATTCAACCACCCGTTTCTTTACATCTTCTGAAATTCTATCTTTTCGGGGAACCCTACAAATATTTACCCAATTTTTCTCAATTTTTTCATCTATTCGATTTGTCTTTTCAATATACCTTTGAACAGTTCTACTAGAAACATTTAGTAATTCAGAAATTGCTTGAACTTGTCTTCTATGTGATAATTTTTTACTAGAAATTACATTCATGAACGCTCTACGTGCAACACTTAAATCACTAGATCAACTCTTTTTTTCAATACATTCTAATGCTTCTTGCAAGTTTTCAACAATTATGTGTTTTAAATCTAATGAATTTTTCCTATTATCAACCCCTAACAACTCCAAAACAGGGGTCATTTCTTTTCGTCTAAATAACTTTGCAACTAATTGTGCTCTTCCAATTAGAGATTTTTCTTCAAAAAAATCATCCCATATTCTTTTTGAGTGTAATTTTAATGTGCTTTCAGATAAAATATCTTGAAATGAAAAATTATTGAAAAGATAATCCTCATCCATCTCCATCAGATTTTCAATACGATTTTCCAAAAAAAAACTATTATTAGGTTCAGTTTGTTCTTGTACCTGTACGTCACCTTCATCATTGATATTTTCCATGGGTTGTTCTTCATGAGATGTTCCTTCACCCACTCTTCTCTTCCTCTGTCTTGTTCGTGTTCATTCATACTTCCTTGATCTATTCCTTTTACACACCATCACAAATTGCACTCAAATTTGAATTCACTTGCATACAAATTTGTACACACATGATCTTTCAATGAAACATGTACTTGATTAATATTGCATTTAAATATCTAAGACTTAAAAAAACAATGGAATAACATATATCTAATTGGTGATCAATAATAATGAAATCTAAGAATATAAATAGTGAAAACAAAATTCAAATTTGTATTAATGAAAATAAAAAACATAATCAATTAAATAAGTTCAAGATCAATGTACTTTCGAATATAGCTCTCCAATTGTTTAAATACGTTTTCTTTTGTCGAAATAAACCTTCTAACTTGTTGATATAAACATTCTTTTGTCGAAATAAGTTTTTGGACAATAGTATATCGATCGAGTGGGTTTTGGTCGAGTCAATAAGATTTCCTTAGTTGAGATCAAATATATTTTGGTCGAAATATATTTTATTGAATTACTTGAGTTGAAAAATCTAAAATCAAATCAAATATATTATATAACGCCCAATTTCAGTTGAATCACTTTAGATCGAAACATTTTCGGTCGAAATGGTTTCGGCCGAAACTATTTTGACCGAACTGTACTCGACCGAACATGTCTAGGTGGCATCCTACATGGCAACATACTCACCTTTTCTGAAACATTCAAGTTTGGCAGAGTGTTTCTCCTCTCAGAATTATTATTTTTCAGAAAACAAAAATACACTTTTGTAGAGCTCGGAGTGGTGAATCCAAATATATAATTTTTTTAATATTTTGATTAGTTTTAATATATGTTATTTTTAAAATAATGAAAGTAGGTTGTTAAAATGAAAAAAAAAGGTTGATTAGAAATTAAAAAAAATATAGTAAAACATATTAAATTTTAAAAAAATTATATGGTGCAGTAGAGCAGAGAGTCTTCTTCAAAAGGGTATAATCTTTTTATTGAAAATGATTAAAAAAATTGAAAATAGTTGACGGCCCGTGAAAACTGTCAAATTCTGACATGTTCAACTTTAAAACATTATTATGAGTAAAATATACATCAAAATTTGAAAAAACAAAATTCATGCAGTAGATATTGAAGTTACCTATTTAGGGAAAAAAAATTTAGAGAAAAATAATTTATTTTTCAGTTTGTTTCTTGACGGCCTGTGAAGTCATTGTTTTTTGAAATTTTCAGCATTCCAAAATTTGTCCTTAAATTGAAAAAAACATAATGAAAATGATTTTTTTTTTAAATTTGAAAAATTACAGGTTTAATCTTCATCAAAAGTTCTACATTTCATTAGTTTACACCATTTTGAAATTCAAAACATAAAGACTACTTTTATGTGGCCGAAGTTCATAATTTTTTTTGTTGTTGGCCGATTCCTTTATAAAGTGTGACACAGGTTTGTGCTTTTACCCGGCGGGCATTGCCTTGCTGTTGCTAGTGTCATTAGTGGCACGGTTTTTCCAGAGGATCTTCTCCTAATTTTTTCGACGTGTGAACAGTGCCATCCTGTTGAAAGAATTCATGGCTGTATTGGCAACTAATTGTTCGAGTGTGTGAATTGCTTTCAAGCAATTACATCCTGCTCGCTAGGCCATTCTATAAATGCTGACCAAGTTACTTGTGATTAGAATTGCATTTTCTCTAGTGTGTTGCAGGGCCTTTCTTTTTCTATGGATAAATCAACTGAACATAGGAGTGTGAGACTGGGGGCCCAAATATTGCCAGTCAGTAAGAAGCCAGTTACTCCCATGGCTCCCAGGGATACTAGTGGGGGTAGTGGTAAGAAGCCAGTATGCTGCTCTTCCCCTGTGCTCATTTTTGAATCTAATGATAGTGGGTCTGACACCAATTTGGACTACTGGTGTTACTTGGCCTCCTTGATGGAGCTTATGGGAGTTGATGAGGAGGTCCTGACAATTGAGCCTATAACTGCATTGGCACCAGGTCTGGTTATTCAAGGTTGTGCTAACAAGGCTGGTGGTGGGAAGGTAGCTCCGTCGCGGACTCGAAGCGGTCGCCTGTACTGGGGCCGTGTGTTGTCTTGATGGTTACTGGTGGTGGGTGTGTTAAAATTCTCTTTTCCTACAGTTTCATCGTGTGGATGTGGATGTGCACGTGCTTTGCATGAAATTTTGTTCTCCGACTAGTTACTGTGTAACCGTTTTTGATTCCTATGATCATACACGATGTTATCGAATGATTAAGAATGTGAATTCAAATTTCACTTTGGATTGAAATTCAATTTTGATGCTTACAATGTAGCCTAATGCTTGTTGCTCTCCTGTTATATAAAGGAGATTTCACAGCTCACTGAGGGTCAGAATTTTTTGGGTCTGAAGCTTTGAAGTTTGTACAGTCAGTTTTAAGTGTTGAAATTTTGTGAACATTGTTTAGGAAGTCATCCCGGGTGGGGATTTGTATAAAGTTAGTATGCTATGCTTTTTAATTACTGATATCGAAACAAATCTACAAAATTAATATAGTTTTCTCTCCTGTGTATGTGCCATGGATTATGAAGAGATTTATCAATGGTTTCTCCCTTCAGTTTCAATGGTTAATTGAAAGTGTAATTAGTATTCTTGCTTTAACTTAATGAGTTAATCAAATGCTTGAATAGTTAAATTACATGTTCATGGTTGTATGTACTCAGGATTAGCTAAGAAGTGTTGTTTTAATATACTGAAATATCTCATGGTAGTAAGGCTATATGAAGATAAGTTCACAGTATCAGAATTATGCTTTATATGACTCTGTCGCCCAATGGATGAGGCACTGAATAAGGTTTGCAACCTTTCTCTTTGGTATAAGACTGTAGTTCTAAGCATGGTGATCCAAGTGCTGAACACAACCACATATTAAACCTTGTCTTCCTACGGGAAGTAATTCTTTCATTAAATTGGTCAGTTCCATTACTCTTTTGTGCGTGTCATTATTCTTCGGTCTACCACTACCAAGAATAATGTCGATTCCCTTGAGTGTGTAGGAATTGTAATCTGTATACAGGAAGTGTTCTTACTAGTCATGGGGAATTCTTATGAACACATTTAGGTTTACCCACCTTTGTCCTACAGAGCCAAAAGTGTAGGAGAGTTCAATCCATAATTGACTCTCATTAGTTGGCCACTAGCCTTTGCAGTCATCTATAATAGGTGTTGGCTACCTCTTAGGGAGCTACAATCTCTATGTGGGAAAAAACACCAACACCTTCACCATCTCCATTGAATCAACAGACTCAGGATTCATGGTAGAATCCTTACTTAAATCCCTACCACCAGAGGCTGATGATAAAATGAGGATCCCAACCTCCAGCCTTAAATTTCCATCCTTTATCAACTTATTAAAACCCTGTGAAGGGATTTCATCAAGTCCAAACTTAGCAATGTCCTTCCCCAAGTAAATATTCTTATGATTGTTGTCCCAAGGAATTAGACACTCAAGGTCTCCCTCTCCATTCTGTAGTAACCCTACATTACTCTCCTTCTCTTCATCTTCCGCTTCTCGCTAATGGGTTATCAACTTATTAAAACCCTGTGAAGGGATTTCATCAAGTCCAAACTTAGCAATGTCCTTCCCCAAGTAAATATTCTTATGATTGTTGTCCCAAGGAATTAGACACTCAAGGTCTCCCTCTCCATTCTGTAGTAACCCTACATTACTCTCCTTCTCTTCATCTTCCGCTTCTCGCTAATGGGTTTCAGCCATGTTACATTCCAGATCAACCTGAGTCCCCTCGTCCTCCTTGTTCTTGGAGGTTTTCTCTACCTCCGCCTTCTTACTGCTTTCGTTCTCTTCATACTATTTTTTTTTTCTCTTCCCCTTCACTCTTCTTTTTCCATATCAAGGCTTCAATTTAGTTTGGGGCTTCCCCTTTTGATTGGTGGAATTAAGCGAACAATTCTTAGCCCAATGACCAGATTTTATACACTTGAAACACGCAAAAGGTATAGTTTCAAACTCAATAGCTTGAACCCAGGTACCCAACTTAGATTGGAATTCAATAGACTATGAAAGATGAACATTCTAGGGAACACCTACACATATTCTAGAAAACACTAATCATCTCTTGGCCGCTGTCATCGAGTCTATAGACAGGAGCTCACCAAAAGAGCTAGCTAGTCCGCTAAAAAAATCCACATTCCAATATTCTATTGGAAGTCCAGAAAGTCTAACCCATACAGGGATAGTTTCAAAAATAGAGTTTGAAATATCTAGGTTAGTGGACCATTTCTTTAGGGCTAAGGAGGACTTTCCAATGATCTAGGGACCTCCACTCCTCATAGCCTGAATGTCCTCCTAACAAGAGAACTCAAAAGAAAAATAACCCTTAGGAAGGGCTGAGATGAGAACTTGGCCATTAGTTCTCCATTTTTTCTTAACAAACATCCTGACAACCTCAATATTTGGTCTAAGCCCCATAAAATTACCAACCAACACTCTATCCATTAGTGAGATATTATGATTAATGACCGGATCCGAGATAGAAATAGAAAACTTACCCTTAGCTGGTTCAAAGAAATTGCACACAAGAGGGAAAGTTGACTTTCTATTTGGTTTGACACCAAAAAGAGATGACCATTGTTTAGGCTTGGCTCCTTCCCCTCCAGCTGCCCCCACCACAATTTTAGTATTATCAAGGTGATTTCCTTTGGTACTTCAAGAAGGAATCTCAGATGGAGTAGCTTTCCCTCTTGATTCCACCAAGATGTTTCCGTTGGGATCAAGAACAACCTTATCATCCTTACCTTGCTTTCTGGTCGAATCTTGCTTCAATTCCCCCTGCTATTCTTCTGATTCTGCACTTCCACAATCTGCACCATTGTTCGAAGATTCAAAATTTCAATTTTCCTACCTGTTCATATGCCTGTCCTTCTACTCACACACCATTGTCATAGGAGACCTTTTTAAACCATGGAAAAAATATTTATGTTAAATAGTATCTTGTGTGTACCAATAGTAAAAATAATCAATCAATTTGTAGAGAGTGTGAAGCTCATTATAGGAGGAAAAATATTTGAAGGATAACATATTAAATAAAAAATATAAGACATAGTTGATACCTTCACATATGCCGCACAATCTAGTTTGACAATTGATTACAATGCATATCACCCAACTACAAATCCTTGCAAAGAAAAATATTTTTATCACTATACGATTACACCACTTCAAATCATAGAGTAACTTAAGAAAATAAAATAAAATAAAAATTCGTTACTTACAAAAAATAGTTATTGTTATGTCTAAAAATAAAATAATGATAGAAGTTTGAGTAAAATTAGTTGTTTCTCCTATTTTACATGAATAAAAAAAAATGTGGTAGATTGCAATATAAGTAGAGTGAACCAGAATATTTTCATTCATGTTACAATTTTTTGTTATCTATTTCTATTTCACAATACCTTTAAGTGGTCATTTTATTTCCTTTTTAGAGTAACATATGGACTATATTGCATGAAATCATATCTTTGATATGTTTAGGTTGTCATATGCAAAGACCCACAAGACAATGTACGCTTGATAAAGTTATAAATGTGAGCCCTTGATAAATTTTACTATTGATAAAAATCATTACTCCAATTTTCAAACCTTGTGATTCATGGATTGCTAAGGCCTATTCCATTTAAAGATGATTATATCAACTCCTACTATAATTTATTGGGATGGTAGGTACATTTTTTGTTGGGTTTGGTACCAAAGTGGGCCTACGTAAAGATTTGAAATTGTATGAAAGAAAATAATGGAATATTTATTAGGTTATTATTAATTTTGTATATAACTACTTCAAATTGTCTTAGTACACTATTTACAAGACCTAATCATACCTATTTACTAATGAAAATTGTATGATATATAGTCTATAATGTCAAGAGCTAGCCTTGAAACAAGATTTTTGAATCTCCCCAAGGTCTCAAGATTACTAGGTCTTAGATTTACAAGAATCAACTAGTGTTAAATACAATATTATAATAAAGGGCTTGCTGGTGTTATATGTGGAGCAAAATACATACTTTGATAAGTTCAATTTAATGGAAAATATAATATAAATCTACCCTAACTAGTTGAAAAAGAAAATATAAAAGTGAGAAAATAAGATAATAAGGAAGGAAGAGATAAAAAAAGGGAAAGAGAAGAAGGAAGAAACCTATAGTCAAGAAGCACAATAATTGTCATGAGAGAGTAATATTTGCAAACATAACAACAATAGTGTATGCCAAGTGTAGTTTTACTTAAACAAATGACATACCCTATGAAAGATTCTAAGAATTTTTTTTTTATAATTCTATTGTAAGTTAAAGAAAGAAAAGGCATCATCACCATATTACATGAAAATATAATAACAAGTATATTTAGAGATATATCTTATTAAGCTAAAATTTGGGTATGTTTATAAGAATTATTATTCTAAATATGATCTTCACGCTTAAAAATCATATAATTTCTGGTGCAATCTATAAACTATATCTTACCATTTGCATGTGCGATTGAAGAATAGTGCCCCTTTATTTTCAAATTCATGGTAATGATATATTAACTTCCATTAAAAATTAGTTAAGTCCTCTATTGTATCCATCTAATTCCTTTTTTTTATTTTTTTTAATAATAAAAGCCCTCAAGATGTGTCCATATTGTTTATATTACTTCAAACCTTGTGAGAGAGATCGTGGAGTGTGTAGTCAAACCATTAAAAATCACATGTTCATAGCATATTATGGGGAATGGATATTATGCAAGGATGATTTACTAAGTAATAAGAAGGGAATTGAATAAAAAAATAAGAAATGGGATACCCATACCTTCCCTACTATATTTTGGGATCTCTAAGTAAAACACACCATACTTGTATTGAATTCTTCATTGGTAAAATAATACATGCATGGGTTTTGAAACAAAATTGCAATTAGAATCCTATAAAATAGAGGTCAATAAATTAAATTCATACATTTAATCATCAAATCGAAACCAAAACATGATTTCAACATCTAAAAATGTTCAAAAAGTAGAGATTAGGTTACAAGAGTACGCACATGTAGAAAATAAGTGAATTTTATTTTCCAAGGTAGGTTTAATAGGGCCTAGATTGGAGAAAGAGGTTTGGGCATCCATTAGGATGTCATTATTTCCAAGTTTGAACATCAAATTTTTCCTCATGGAATGTAGGTTTCACTTGTTCGTTATATAAAATTTGATGGAAGAAGGGAAATGTGTTACATTGTGGTTGGATGTGAAAAATCAACTAGGAAACATATGGAAATATATTGTTAATTTGACAAATGGCATTGGTATGGAAAATAGGAAGAGATAGGGAAAACACCGAAGGTAGAAATTTAAATATATATCTAATAAAATGTTTATGATGATTCCCAAAAAGAATAATCTAGAAAAGATGAGAAAAAATTAAATGGACCCTTAATTCTATAAGAAATTAGGAAAATATTGTAAACAACATAAAAAATGGTGAATCTCTACGAGACTTTTACTAAAAAATGATTAGAATCCAAAATATCTTGCTAAAAGGGAAAGGTTAAATAAAATAAAATAATTACTTAGGAAAACCAATTATACATGTGAACCACCAAAAATGAAATAATAGAAGGGAAAGAGGATTCCCCAATAGGCCCCTAGGGTTTTTCACCTAGGAGCTAGGTTGGTACAATGCCTCTTTCACACTAAGTTATTTTTGGTGAGTTCATTTAAATGGGTTAGGGACTTAAAGTGATGTGTGTGGAATGCCCTAAATTCTAGAAATGGATGAAGGAAGCTAACTAGTAATGAAAGAACTAGAAAATGAAACTATGTTTGAAAACACATAATGATATGCAAACATAAACTAAATGACCTAAAAAAAGCTTATGAAACACAACAGAAAACAAGGAAATGAATGGTGTGCACCTAGAGGTTGAAAAGAGATGAGGTGAAGGTCTGAAATCCTGATGAAATTGTTGCAGAAGCCGACTGGGAAACTTGTGCGAATATGGGCGACTTAGTCCTAGATCTGAGAAAAATGGTTCATAGCCCATTTCTAACAAATGGGTGTCTAAATATGCAAAAATAACTGAAAGGAAGGTTTAGTGGGACTAGGCCTCCATTTTTGGCCACTTAGTCCACTTCTGAATTTCTAGAAATCTAAAAGGGGGAACAAAAGCCCTCAGACTGCACTTCGATTCTTTAGAGGTGTCCGCTTCTGAAACTCTGATTTTTGGGCCTAAGAGAGACTTTTGGTGGATGTTTAGACTTTTCAAGTAAGGACAGGTCTTCAAAAAATCTTGAAATCCTTCAATGATCTTTAATGTACCTAAATCTACAAACACATGAAGAGAGAAGGAGAAAAATGTTGATTGTTAGTGCATGGGGGTTTGCCTTGCTCAAACCCCTTTTAGATAATTAAATAAAATGAAGAGATAATGAAATAAAGCATGAAACAATGGAGTTAGTTATCTTTCCTTGATGATTGATCTTGAGTTGTTGTAGAAATTAACCCTTGAATGCTTCAGAAAGATGTCTTGTTGACTTAGAATATTCAAACCCTAGCTTGCTTGAGAAGAATGATGAGTGATGAGGAGAAGAGAAGACTAGAATATAATAGTCAGGGTTTAGAATGAATAGAATTGGGTGAAAAAGATGAGAAAAACCCTTATTTATACATGTTATGCCCTAATTTTCTCAAAAATACAACCTCACAGGATGAACTTAGTATTCTGGAGACAAAATCCTACTACGAAATTGTTTTAATTTTGATTTCTAAGTCAAAAGGGACTAGGTCACCTAAGGTGGCGACCTAGTCCACTTGGACAGATTCAAGTGGTAGTCGGAATTTTAAGAGGTGATTAATGATGTTTGTCGGGATTGTCTCACAAAACACACTAAAGTTGGACCTATAAGAGCATTAAGGGGTCCTTGTTAGCATAATAAAGGGTTAATTTAGTGATGAAAAGCCTAGAAAGGTGTGAAAATGTCTTACAACACCTTACAATACTTTGGTACAAGGCTTGGAAAGGGGTAAAAACAGGTCCAAATGAGTGAAAAGTGTCAAGGCTACACTTTTTGGTGACACAACATGAATCACGTAAAACATAGAACAAAGAAGAACTATGTTATGATAATAAATCATGTGTGCATGTGATTTATTTACTCCATTCAAATTCAACCAATATTAGCATCTTGACAAAGGAAATTTGGAATAGAAGGATAACTACTACAAGAACATGCTAGTCATTGCTTCATTGCTAACTAATAGTTTGAATCTTTGATGTAGATACCTCTAGTCCCATCAAATCATAGCTCAAATACTTGATAAAAAATGTATCTTGTGGAGATAATCAAATAACTTTGAAAGGATTGAGTTTATTTTTATTTTTTCTCAATTCCAATCTATAAATATTAGAGTCTAGATTTATGAATATCACTGGCAAGTAAAGGGATCAATCAGACAATAATAAACCTAATCACTTAAAGCTATAACATTTCATCCTAACCAACTAGAAAGTACAATGTGATAATGTTTCCAACTAGCAGAACAATCACGCATTCTTGATAAAACATAGTACAATTCAAATATAACATATACTAAGATATGGTTTCAATTTATTTAAAAAATCCTTATAAACCCAAAAGATGAATCAAGATAAGTGTATTTTTTTCCTGGGAAAGTGTCATAAGACCATAAAAAATAAAATTTAGGAAAGGATAGAACAAAAAAAGAACTAAAAATGAAATCAAAAGGGTTTTTAAAGGAGATTATCAGATTTCCACCAATATAAATTATGCTTTACTTTGAATTAAATAAATAATTATTATTCATTTTCTATTTGAATTATGACTAAAGTCCTTATTGATAGGTTGATTGAAAAAAATCTATAGCTTTCAAGCAGTATCACATTTTTTGAATCCAAAACATGCATCACATTCTATGCTTAACATTCTATAGGATTAAAAAAATAATAATTGAATGTGATGAAGAATTGACCAAGTTAAGGTGGTCAGACATACAAGTTTTTATATTTTTTAAAAGTTGTAATAAAAAAATCATAATTAATTATTTACTTTGAAAAAAATTACATAAAAATATGCATCACATAGGGACATGAGTCCCCTAATTATATCTAAAATCTTATAAAAAATATTATCATTTTATTGTGGTTAGGGTGGTCAGACAGACACCTACTTCTTATTTTTTCCCTGAAAATTAAGTACTACTGCATTGAAATTTCAAAATTTCAGCAAAATAGATTTTAAAAATAAAGAAATAAACCTAGTAGTTTAGAAACTAAATTCAATTTTCTACAGATTCTATTCTTACATATTTTTGAAATAATATAGATAAATTATTCAAATTTTTATGTCAATTTTCCTAACTCTAATTTTCTGAGTTTTATTGCCACTTAAGGGCTTGTTTTTTCCATGATGAGCCTACACATACACTCATATGTGCATGTATTCTTTCCTAGTTTACCATAATCAAAATAAAATTTTAGAGTATGTGACCCTATTTTTAGGTCTACAAATAGTATTGTAATGAAACATTAAGAACGTGTTGTTCTTTGGTGATTCACAGGTGGTTATCATAAAATTCAATTAAAAAATTCTTACAAAAGACTAAGAACTAGTTCTCTGCATGCATATGGTAGATAGCTTCAAGAAATATTTCCTTGTTATATCTTTTGAACAAGTTTCCTATTCTCATAAGAAATTTCCCAATATCATGACCACCATAATTTATCTTTTGGATTTACACACTAATGCACAAGAGTATCACTTCCTTGTTGAGCATCTCCTTATCCTTTCTTATGATATCCTTGCTTGTAAAAAAATATTTGTGAGATGGAAATTAATAACTCCCCATGGTACAATGACATCTTCAAATTCTGCCAAAACCAAACCATCTCACCCAATTTATCATCCAATAAATAAAAAGTCCTCATCCAACATGCCTACTATTACACCCTCCTTGGAAAAATGCTCTACTATGGGGGCAACAATGGTGCCTTGTTTATATGTGTCAACATAGTGTTTAGGGATGCTCATAGTGGTATATATGTGTATAGGAACAAATTTCCACCCCTTGGGAAAATTCCCCTTTTACCCTCCTTCATATTAGAAAATGAATTTCAGAGGCTAAATTCCACCTAAGCCCATTGCCTCCCATCCATTTGGTGCCTGTTTTGAGCCTCGATAGAAGTGAAACTGTTGGAGATGCCCACATGGCATGCAGACTTCTATGCATCATAGTTACATACCTGGCATATTCCTATGCCTAGATTCTGCAGAGGCATTACACTTCCCATTGGAAGTCAAATTGTAACGCCTCCCTTCATGTGATCGACCCGAATATGGCCATTTTCTTCATCTTCCCTTCAAATCCACTATTCCTTTTGATCCATTTTGGATCTCTTCACCATCTTGAGACTACCTCATCCACAAGATCTTAACACTTCAAGCATTGAAGCAACATCTTGACACTACATATAAGCAATCCATCACTCTATCACTTCAGTAGAGAAAGTGTAGAACAACACCATTGCAGTAGAGGCTTGAGTTCCTCTCATTTTATGCCCCCACTAGCATTAAGCACTTTGGGTGGAGGTGGTAAGCTTTCTAATCCTCTCGTCTATTACTTGGTTGAGTAAGCACATTATTGTTTTGTAGTGTTTTAGTGTTCCTTTTGCTTTATTCTCTCTTTATCATATTATTTCTATATCATTGCAAACTTCGCTATCCATGGAGGTGGAAACACCAAAATGGGGGTCTGACTAAGGAAAACCCCTGAAAAGCCCCCCAAAATTTTGTCTCTTTTGTGTGTAGGTGAAGATATCTTGGAGCGAGCTAGCGAACAATATTTTATGTGAGATCGTTTGTGTCACCTTTGCTTTAATATATTTAATTTATCACATCTGTTTATATGTTTCGTACTTCATAGTACTATTTTTTTCACTTAGAAACCATTAGCTAGGCTGTTAGTTTGTTTTCTAGTGATTAGAACTTGTATTTCTGGTCCTCTGGCTGTACGGATGCCAACACGCTTGAGAGATGGACCAGTGTGTCACGTTGTCATCCCAGAACCGTGCTTCTATCCTATGATAGTGAGCTATCTGAGACACAGAGTTGATCCTTGAAAACAACTCACCTACTCCCTTTTCAAGCCTCAGCTCTATAGAGTGATCGAAGGACCTTACAATCCTCATCCTTCTCCGCCCTCATCTTCTAACTATCCCTTAAACTGAGGTAAGTTAGGGCAGCCTGCTACTTTCGGCCCTTTGTGACCTGGGGCCTTGACATGGTTGGTCCCCCTCTCTTAAATTTTTGGTGAACCCAATGTGAATCAACATCTACTCATTTGTTGGTGTTTGAAGCTTTTCCCTTGTACCCTTCTGATCATTGTACCCCTATGTGTTGTGAAGTTTTATGAGTATCACAACCCAGTCCATGACCTCTGGGTATATTGTTAGGAGAATTCTGCGACACCTTCCAATGGAGAAGACGAAGGTCTCTTCTAGTTTCACTACTGGTCTTTTCTTCGATTATGTTGTTGACCTTGCTACATAAGAGCAGGTTTCATGTGGTGAGTCTAGATTCCTCGATGAAACTGACTATATCCCTAATCCTCCTCTATATCCTACATCATCATCCATGGATGAGCATGAAGCTATCCATATCCAATCTGATTATATCGTTAGTCTTAGCAAAGTGTTGGGTGCTTTGGAAAATTACCTGGAGAAAAACCCAAAGCTCGCTAGGGTTGCTAAGGTTATCATCGAAATAAGATACATGGTAGGAGGTATGTGTAGGATCATGATGGGCCAAAAAGTTGCAATATGTAAGTGATATGATGGCCTATGTGGCTAAGGAATTTTTTTAAATCCCAAATTCATGAAATGAAAAGGGTTTTTAAAGGAGATTCTCAACTTTCCACCAATATAAATTATGCTTTACTTTGAATTTAATAAATAATTATTATTCATTTTCTATTTGATTTACGACTTTTTTCCTGATTGATAGGCCAATTGAAAAAAGTCTATAGCTTTCAAATGGTATCGCATTTTTTGAATCCGAAACACGTGTCACATTCTACACTTCGTATACTATAGGATTAAAAAAATAAAAATTGAATTTCATGAAGTTTTGACCAAGTTATGGTGGTCAGACATACAATTTTTTATATTTTTCAAAAATTGTAATAAAAAATAAATAATAAATTATTTACTTGGAATAAATTTACAAAAAAATATGCATCACATCGAGACATGAGTCCTCTACTTATATCTAAAATCTTATAAAAAAACATTATAATTTTATTATGGTTAGGGTGGTTAAACAGACACCTACTTCTTATTTTTTCCTTGAAATTTAAGTACTACTGCATTGAAATTTCAAATTTTCACCAAATAGATTTAAAAAAAAAATAAACCTAGTAGGAGTAAGTGCACCAATTTGTGACACAATTTAGGTGCCAAATTGAAAAAATGATCAGAAAAACCCCGAAATAAGGCCTTTGGTGCATGCCAAATTTGGCGTACGCCAAATTACTAAAAAGCCATTTGGCGCATGCCATATGTCTTTTTAGACATAAAATGCAAAATCCGGGTTTGGAACCATCATTTTGTCTTCAACCCGTGGCTTGAGAAGGAAGATTTCAGGTTTGCAACTCGTGCTCGCCAAATCTCTTCCATTCTTTGCATCCTTAGCTTGTCATTTTCCACGAGGATGCCGCCAACACGTTGGAGAGGTCGAAGATTGCAAAGAGGTGTGTATTTTTATTCTATTTATTTTGAATTTGATTTGGAATGCAACTTTAAATATATTTTTATAAGAAAAATTTATTCTAATTCTCAGGGAATGAATCTCCACCTCAAAACATTGAGAATTCACAATCACCCCCTCATCAAGAGCCTCATATACAAGAACAACCCGAAACCCCTCCATCAATTCATAGGCATCCTCAAGGAACACAAGAAAATATTCATAATCAAATTGAAAACAATAAAAGAGACATTCAACAATTAATTGCAAGATTAACCGAGCATGCCGAAATCCACCCTTATAGGAGAGGGATTGTTGAATCATTGAAGTCAATTTTAACACATGTAGGAGAAATGAGCGAGCAAATGAATTTTTGGTCAACTAAGAGAGATCAGATGAGGCAATTTTATGCTAATGGTTTGTCATATACAGATGTCAAAAAACTAAAAATTATCAAATCCGAGTTGTGTGCCCTATTTAAAGACCCAAAAACCAATGAACCTTTGTCCCATGCATGCCGGAGGTTCCCCATCCATTGGTGCCACCATGATTTAATTAGAAACAAATTTTGGGAGCAGTGGTGGATGGTATTTGACCAACCTCCATGCATTAACCATGAGGTGCCGCAATACTTTTTGAGGAAACTCTATTGCGAGTTTGTCCTCAATAAAATGCCAAAATATTTTGACATCTTAGACTTTCAGGGTAGAGGTGGGGGCTCCACACACGATAGACCTGTTGCACGACATAATCCACAGTTGGCACCGAGAGCCTTGGGCAGACCCATGGTGGAGCATGTCGTTGTTCCTTCCATTGTTAAGGACAGTGTAGAGGTGGACACGATAAAGTCGATTGGCTCACTTACCCAGACCATTTTACAGGGTGTGATTCCTCTAGTAGAGCCTAGTGTGGAGGAGACGTGTAGGCCCCGAGCTCCACCCCACCATTGTGGCGCTTGTGGCGTTGTTTGCACGTACGATTATAAGGGTACTCATGATGCAACTACACAGCCTACATCAGTTGTAGAGGCGATGGCTTTCACAAATGATATTCTGAATGATACATTCGACATTGACACTCAGGTAAAATTTAGCAAGTTATTTTAATGTTTTTTATTAAAATATATTTTGAAATTTAAGAATAACTAAATTAGTAGAATTTTGATATGATGAAATTTCAGGGTCGCACTGTTCATGAGAGATGCTCTATTCCTATAGACCCTTATACATTCTCGACAATGAGTCCATAGGTATGCAACTAGTATTAAAGATATTATTATTGCATTTGAACAGTTGAATGTTATATTTGAATGTTTGTCTCATAACATGCTTCAGATTTCAAACAGTTTCCTAGTGCACCTTCTTCCTCCACACCTCATGATTCATATCCTCAAACAATGTACACTCAGGTAGCCTTTATTCATTAATAGGGTTGTAAATCTATGTTAGCTAGTTTTCATAATTTTGCGTATATACAAATCTAAAAAAATTGATGAGAAACACAAACATTGCATTCAAGTATTCCTTGATCGTGTCACATTATGTTCTCCTATATCAACATGATACCTGAGATATTGTTTCATTTGCAGCTATTGACAAGAGATATCCCTGGTGATGTTGGTGGCACGATGGATCATGGAGTTGCTGCAACAATAGCCAGTTCTGATCCATTGAGAGAGGTATGGAATAGATTAGTTGATTTGACATTATATTTTCTCTTTTATGGTCTATTATAGAAAATTTTCACGATAATTTTATGTAGTTTAATTTCTATCTTCATGGTTGCTACAGGTGGTTGTCACTCCAAATCATGGACATGGTGATGCTTTAAATGTGCATGATGACTATATGTATGCGGTAAGTGATTATATTTTGTTATATGCCATTCCATAATTCAATTTCCATGTTTTAACATATTTACTTTTAATTGTATCAGTTGAGGGTCCAGAGTGAAGATTGGAGCAGTAGTGGGCATGTTCGAAAGACAAGACAAGCAATAGTCACTCCATCCAGCTGAATTTCGAAGGCAGCACGAGATCTATTTCCTTCCCCTAGAGGGAAATGATTATGTATTAGTGTTGTTTGTTGTATGCCTATGTGGCATTTTGGAACATATGTTTTGTACTATTGATATATATACGTGATATTTGATGTCCAAATGGATCCTTTGTACTAAGCCTATATGGTTTTTTTTTATATATTTATATACTTTTATCAATATATATCATTGTATAGCCTTTAAGATTTTTGATTAAAGAAACTCTTATTTTGCTACTGCCATTCTTGAATGATGTTATCATGCATATTGTGTAAGTTGTATGCTTGAATGTTGTAGGCATGGATTTTGTTTACATCTAATGCTTAATTAATTATTGTCGAATGCTCAATAAGCCCCATCTAAAGCGTATTGTATAAATAAGCTCCATTCGTGGTGGTTTGTATCCTTTGAAATGCTTCAATTACTTGTGCCTCACTGATGCAAAGGCAAGGAGGCTCAAACCCAATTAATCTGACAACCTGCCTTCAAGGGGCTCCTAACAAGATTAATACAACCTATTTTGAGCAATCTACACAACCTCAAAGGCCCATCAAACCAAAATCTTCATTCAACACCTTACCCAACAATCCACCCTTGTAGCACTCCAATGCAGAGCCAAGGTGGAGAAGACTCACAACAATGGAAATGTCAATTCTCAATCAAGAACTCTTCTTCATAATGATTCAGCCTAATAGGCATCAACCCACCCTCAAGGGTCTCAACTCCTCAACCTTGAAAATGAACAACAAGACTCCACCAAGGCCCTAAAAATACCATCAACATTCATACAATGACAATTGAATCAATTGACAACAATCCCTAAGTCAGATTCATCAAGGTTTCCAAAACTCACATTTGTGACTGGTTATTCTTGTAGTACTCAAAACTCATTTTTAGCCAGATTTCTCCCAACCTTTCCAAAACACTAGACAATTACAAGATGGATTGAGATACCCTTTTCAGGGCTACACAACATACCAAAGAATTAGTGGTCTCTCTTTTGGACCAACATAGACTTTCAACACACCTACTTCAATTTTGGCTTCACAATTAGCCCTTTTTTTCCAAAGGGACCACCCTTCCAACTTTAGGTATCTATCCAAACACCTTGGAAAGTCTTAGGTCATGGTTCCAAACCTTAAATTTTTTCATTATTTTGCGTCTACAGAGCCTCTAACTCACAAAACCCAAGAAACCCTCCTAAACCTTCACAAAATCAAGGGTTTTAAAGAAACATACAACTCTAGACCTCTCTCAACACTTTCAAAGCCCAAAACACCTCAAAATACTTCTACACAGACTCATCAGACCCTCACATAACCCTTATAGGCATTAATTCTTAAAAACCTCTCTTTGGTTCCTCACTTTCATGTTGGAAAACCCTTGTTCAGTCTTAGAACAGTCACAAAAACACCACATAATTATGACTCCTTATTCAAAAATAAGTTGACACACTTATTATAACATTTTTTCAATCAATCCACTAAGATATAGTAGCAAACAACAGGTGGATTGATTGTTACATCACAAATTTCCCCTCAAACCCTTGATTCAGCAACACTGGGACAGTCACTGTTTGTGTTGGTTCTCTCTACAAACAAAGAGTTAAGACACCAAATAAAAAATAAATGAATTATAAAACATATAGACACATCCTCTAAAATTATTAGACCATGAAGAACCTATATGTGCCTGTACAACACTCAAAAAGATCAAGAAAACAATATTTTTCTAGAAAATTGCTCAAAACTATGGTGTTTATTATGTAAAATTGTTACAAAACTTCTTCCAATCTCTCATTCGAGACTTGGTAAGGATTTTTAAATAATTTTCCAACAACCATATTCTCCCCAATTCCCATAACCAACCTTGGGATTAGTTGGTCCCTTAATTACATTTGTTTGTGTTAAAGTTGCTTTGTTAGCATTTTACAACTTATATGATTTCTAATTGACTTCTAAGACACAAAACACCCTTTATTTGCATTATGCTTGATCTCTCAAAGCTTATTAGACAAAATAAACCTAAAGACACTAACATTTCCCTATTGATGTATTCAAATAAAAAGAAATTGATGATGTGGTGTAGGTGCTCCTGCACCAAACTCAAAACCCGGTCCAAGCCTAATTTCTCCCAACCTTTCCAAAACACCTGACCATTTAAAGGTGGATTAAGATACCCTTTTCAGGGTTACACAACATATGCCAAAACCAATAGTAACTCTTTTGGACTAGCATGAACTTTCAATACACCTCCCTCGCTCTAGGCTTCACAATTAGGCCTAATTTCCAAAGGAACCCCCTCACAAACTCACCTCCAAACCAAGGAAACTTGAAACAATCTTAGGGATGCTCACCAAACTCAGGATTCTCCCATTTTAAGAGCCCCAAGAACTTGTTCTATTCCTCTACTCACAAACCGTCCTAAACCTTCATAAAAACAAGGGTTTTAAAGAAACTCATAACTCCAGACCTCCCCCAATCCTTCCAAAGGTCCAAACACCCCACAATACCTCTACCCTAACTTAAAATACACTCACAATCCCATTCCTTTCAGTATTTATCAGATTCGCTACTTGAGTTCCTTACTTTCTGGTGGAAACACCCCTAAACAGCATTAGAACTTCACACCCCACTGATTTTATTCATTCTCTCGGCCTCCAAAGTATTCATACACCAAAATAATCATGGTACAGGCCAATCCACCGAGCCACAGGGTCAGAAAAGTAGGTGGATTGGCTAATGTGTCATGGTGTTGCCCTCAAAACCCCCAACACAGAAAACAGAGCAGTAACCAAGTTTGCTGATCCCACACACACCAACGGTGGATTTAAACCTTTAGAACAGATGCAAAGAGAGTAAACACATATGCAATCAAGTATCCAAAGCCTCAAGTCATGATAGACCTATATGGGCCTGTGCAAGGCAAAGAAAATTCAGGAAAACAAAGAAAACCAGTGATCAGCGTTTTCAAAAGTATATTTTCTTATTAGAAACTGAACAAAATCCACCCTCAACTCGGGTTATTACAGCAATATATCTTGATACCACCTTCCAACTACCCCTTGAGCCGATCAACCACCATAACCACCCTTTGTTAGACTTCTAAGATGGCAATTTTCCAATTTTGCTCTTAATTACCATTCATTCACAACTTGATTTTGCAAATACCACCCAACTGACCTATTAAACCTTTTAAATAAAATTGCAAGGTATTTCCATAGCATATAGAGATATAGAGAGAAAATACAATAAATATTTTAACTAATGAATTGTAAAAAATGGATTTTTGTAGTTTATATTCATGTCGTTGATTACATTGCATTGCACATCTTTCAAATTCAAAGCATTACTTCACTTTGCATAACTAATAAGTAGATGCTGATAGATGCCAAAAATTTAATTACAATATAGTTTGAACAAAGTCGACCTAAGCAGTTATGCAATTTCTTCACATTGCATAACTAATAACTAGGAGCAGCTGCCAATTGCATTTTCTTATCATGGCATTCTATGAGACCAAGTTTCTTTGAGATATTTTTTCAAATAGTTCCTTGCCTTGTCTATGTTACCACATTTTTCATACATGTCTACCAAAGCATCTTCTCAAATAGTTCACTGCCTTGTTGCTATGGCTAAAAGCCTAAAACAAGTGATTTTGAACAAGCTATGGATGCTTCATAAAACATATCAAAAGCATAATAGTAAGCAATAGCATAGACAAGGCAGTGAACTATTTGAAAAAATGCATCAAAAAAATTGCTTTGAAATGATAAATTTAGTTGTACTTTCACTCTTCTTTAACATTGTATATCTGCTCCTTTTTATAACAAGAGATAAAAAAACGTAAAAAATTGTATAACAAGAGATAAAAACTATCTTTTTTGAAATCGAAAGGCATTTCCATAGCATAGAGATATAGAGAGAAAATAAAATAAAGAGTTTAACTAATGAAATGTAGAAAATAAATTTTTGTAGTTTTTATTCATGCATTGCACATCTTTCAAACTCAAAGAATCACTTCACATTGCATAATGAATAACTAGATGCTGATAGATGACAAAATTTCAATTACAATATAGCTTTTGACAAAGTCAACCTAAGCAGTTATGCAATTACTTCACATTGCATAACTAATAACTAGGAGTAGCTGCCAATTGCTTTAGCTTGTCATGGCATTCCATGAGACCACATTTCTTTGAGGCATTTTTTCAAATAGTTCATTCCCTTGTCTATGCTATGACATTTTTCATATATGTCTACCAAAGCATTTTATCAAATAGTTCATTGCCTTCTTGCTATGGCTAAAAGCCTAAAACAGATGCTTTCGAACAAGCTATGGATGCTTGGAAAAAATCTATCAAAGCATAATAGTAAGCAATAGCATAGACAAGCCATTGAAATTTTTGAAAAAATGCCTCAAAGAAAAGTGGTCTAATGGTGATGGAATGCCATGACAAGCCATAGACAAGGCAGTGAATTGTTTGAAAATATGCCTCAAATAAATGTGGTCTCATAGTGATGGAATGCCATGATGAATGCCTATGGTGATGGACTCTCATGGCATTCCATCACCATGAGAACACATTTCTTTGAGTTGCTTGAAAAATGCATCAAAAAAATTTCTTTGAAATGATAAATTTAGTTGTGCTTTGATGCAGAGCCAAGGTGGAGAAGACTCACAACAATGGAAATATCAATTCTCAGTCAAAGAACACTTCTTCATAATGATTCAACCTAATAGGCATCAACTCACCCTCAAGGTTTTCAAACCTTTAATCTTGCAAAATAACAAAAAATCTCCACCAAGGCCCTACAAAGACTCTCAACATTCATACAATGGCAATTTGAAAACAATCTCCAAGTTAGGTTCATTGAAATCTCCAAAACTCAGCATTTTACCCATTTAACAACAAGCTGTCCTTGTACCCCTGTCACCAGTCCCAACACACTGCCACCATGCTTCTTCACTGTTTTCTCAGTGTTACCTATCTTTTTAGTTACAAACCTTGCTTTCTTTACTCTCACATCTACAAGAACAGGACATTCTATGGTGCCCACCATAAGACTTTCACACAAACCCGGTGTCATTACCTCCTTTGCTGCTACATCGGTCCTTATATCCATTGCCCCTGTATTACCAGACCTATAATGGTTCCCAAAACCAGAATTTTTGATTTCCCTCACAACACTTACAGGCTCCTTGTTCCCACACATGATTACTTTGGCTTTCCCTTTCACATCCTCTAGAAGTGGAGTCAAAACAAACGTATGGCTATCTTTCCTTATGGTATACTTATTTTCTTTCCCATCATGCATGACACACCTATCATACTGCCATGGTCTTCCAAGGAGTGTGTGACAACAGTCCATTGGAAGAATGTCACAAATAACACTATCCCTATACTCACCAATCTGGAAATCTACAATAGCTTGCTCATTTACTAACAAAGATTGACCATCACTTAACCAAGATACTTTGTAAGGTAAGCCATGAGGGATTCTTTTCAAATTTAGTTTATTCACCATTTCACAAGAAACCATGTTTTCAGTTGAACCTGAATCCACTACCATCCTACATACTTTACCTTGTACCTTGCAATTGATTCTGAAGAGTGATTTCCTTTGTGGGGATTCTTCAGAGATTGGTGCCTTGAGCAATGTTCTCCTAATCATTAAACTCTCTCCAAATTCGTATGTAAGGTTCACCATAGGTGAGGTCACACTTTCTTCATCTTCATGCACTAGTTTATTCCTCCTTTCTCCACCATAGGAACTTGAGCCATAATTTTTAGGGCACTTGAAGGTTGGATGTCCAGGATGGTTACAAGTGTAGCATCTTCCTGAGAACTGGTAGGATCCTCTTCCTCCACTAAATTAGCCCCTTGAACCTCTCCATCCACCTCTGGTATCGGATTGATCTTGGTCCTTAGGCTTGTCAGTCTTCACTACCTTCAGCAACCTTGCAATTCTTTGATCCTCTGGAGTAAGCTCTTTTTCCACATCTTCAAACTCCTCATCTTCCTCTTCTTCAGTCTCAGTCTCTTCCACTTCCCTTCTTTTATTTGTCTCCAAGGCTATGACTCTCTCTTCCAACTCTCTAAGTTCTCTTGCATGCCTATCTTTCATCTCCTTCATCTCTTTAGCCATATCATTCTTCTTTGGAGGCATCTTAGCAACCTTGCCTCTTCACCTTCTTCTGCAACCTGCAAAATGAAAACAGATCTACTTCCTGATGCTCTGATACCACTATGATGCACAACATCAATAAACAAACTCCTCAACACCATCATTTCTTCAAGGGATTTAAATCCCAAACAGAATCAGGAGAAGATCAAATTAAACAAACAACTTGTTTACTAAATTTTTCATCAATTTCTCTTCAAATTCACTTGATTTTTTCAGTTCTATAAAACTCCAAGACAACATGTCAGTTTCCCAAATCACCAAAATCATATTCTAGACCATTATCAGCATCTAATTAACTGATCTTAACAAAAAAACCTGATCAAAGGCATTGAACCAACCAATACTTCAATATTCACCAAAACCTCCTTGATACAACTCACACTCCCCAAGGCTAATAGACATACATTCTTACCTTCAAACTATTATCAAACTTACAAGAGCCTCATAATCATCATGCTTCTAATAGAAACAAACCAATAACATATTCACATAGCTCTGAGTTATCAGATTTACTGATTTTCACAGTCATAACACCATTCTTCATCAAGATTCCACCCTAGTCTAAACATCAAATAAACAACCTTAACCTTTAAAATTTTCCCAAATAATTGAAATTCCTTTGAAAACATTGGTTAAGCAGTTACATCACAAATCTAATCACAAATACCAGTGGCCTATGCTTTAACACTCATTTAATCAATTTCCTTGTAGGTTAGCAAAGCCCTAAATCGGGTGATACAACTCTACCATCTTTGCATCAACACAAGCTTGATATAGTTTTGGAGACCTATTTCAGAGTATTTAGACATATAACAAAAAACATTGCCACTTCTTTTGAGAGAAACATCAGAAAATTAGTCTGATACACTGCTCCCAGCCACAAATTAGGCCAAATTTGCAAAGTGGCTACAACCAAATCATCTCCAAATCACTAGCCAAAGTTAAAAAGTCTTTTTTCATACCTCCAAAATCATAATTCCATCATTTTAAAGAGTTATTAGATCCACTAAAATATTTAAATATCAAAACCCTTTAATATAGGCTTTCCAAGCAAAATAATTAGGGTTTCTTGGAATATCACCTTCCACATCTTCTACTAACGTGCCATATCTTCCAACACCTTTAAATACACATTAAAAACATCATCTATACCCTTTTCAAGCCATGGAAAACTCTATTTCTTCATTATGCATGACTGTAGCATCAAATTTTGTGTGGAAACCTTCAATTTATGTGTGTAACAACAACTTCATTTGAGGATTCTTGCATTCCCCTGTACCTACAATCATAAAAAACATTCAAAACACCCTAACATTAACCTACTCCACCAATCTATTTGGCCTACGTTGGTGGAGTACTGATGAAATGCTCTATTAGACTCTCAAACCCACTGTAAAAAGAACTATACCAGCCCCCTTTTTGTATGCCTTACAATGCCTTTTATAACTTTTTCCCTCTTAGCAACTTACTTTTCTAACTTCTCATCGGTGAAAATACCCTTTTCAATCTTAATCTTCCTTGATTTATGCTCTCTCTTGCTGCATAATTACATCATGATTACTTTTTAACAACATTGTACTATTTGCATTTTTTATATTTTCACCTCTTAGTGACTTATTTTATGACTTGATTACATTCAAATTAGCCATTACAAGGCCTTGACACATCCTTTTGGCTTGAACATACAAATTGGAAAAATTAGCCTTTTGAAGGCATTACAAACCACAGACAAGGAAGTAAACTTTTTGAAAGAATTCCTCAAATAACTATGGTCTCATGGTGATGGAATGCAATGACAATAATCACCATGAGATCACATTTCTTTCAGCTATTTTTTCAAACAATTCACTACCTTGTCTATGCTACCACATTTTTCATACATGTCTGCCAAGAATTTTGTCAAACAGTTCACTGCCTTGCTGCTATGGCTAAAATTCTAAAATAAGTTCTTTCGAACAAGCTATGGATGCTTGGAAAAAATCTATTGAAGCATAATAGTAAGCAATAGCATAGACAAGGCAGTGAACTGCTTGAAAAAATGCCTCGAAGAAATTTGGTCTCATGGTGATGGAATGCCACGACGAATGCATATGGCTATGGATTGTCATGGCATTCCATCACCATGAGAGGGCATTTCTTTGAGGCATTTTTTGAAATAGTTCACTGCCTTGTCTATGCTATGACATTTTTCATACATATTTACCAAAGAATTTTATCAAACAGTTCATTGCCTTGCTGCTATAGCTAAAAACCTAAAACAGGTGCTTTCGAACAAGCTATGGATGCTTGGAAAAATTCTATCAAATCATAATAGTAAGCAACAAGCTATGGTCTCATTGTTTTATTTCACATGAAAATCAACATGATTTTATTCGCATTTTTTTGTAGGTTTTAAAAGATTTTTTTGCAGATTTTTAAGTTTTTTATTATTAGACGAGAAGTTTCTAAGCATCACGGTGTCTGAGTAATAGCATGCTAAGGTTCACAACTATTTTAAACTTTGGACCCTTAAGGAATCGATCTGGTTGA
>VCHN02000085.1:0-83779 GCA_007115665.2 Sequoiadendron giganteum
ATTGTTGGCATCGGTGATAAGGCTACTAGTACTAGAACATCTCAACCTAAAGTTTGCTAAACCAAGTCAGATGTTAAGTATTAAAAACCACATGTTACAATTGCTCGTATTAATCCTCGATGAAATTTTAAGATCGATTGATGGCACTATTATTTCTTAATCCACATCCATTCTTATTTAAGACAACAAGATAAGGTTAACCTTCATATCGTCATCGATATTCTTATTACCAACATCATATAAATATACTTTTTTTTTTTTTAAAACATCATGGTAAAAGGCCACAATTCCAATTACCAAGTTAAATCGCATACATAAACCTTTACACTCCCTAATACCTCCTTGGCCCTTATATACTAATACCCCTCTTACTATTAATATCAAGATTTTCGAAGTAATATTAATGGTGATAATATTTGTTCCTCATAGTATATACAATGGTAGTATCCAATAACATTTAAATTTACCACTTACCTAATTTTTAATTGCAAATTTTATATATATTCCATGATAATAATACTATTATTTTAATTATTATTCATTTAACTATTTACATATCATACATAATATTCATTTTCTTTCATTATTATTAATTTAACTATATATATACATACTCACTCTAAATAGGTAATTTAAAAAAAAAAAAAAACTATAGATTAGAAATTAACATATGCATATAAATTTATACATTAATTCTTTTACATATAATATTAATTTCTTTTGAAGTGAGGGAAGAGGACCTCGAATGAAGGGAAGGTTTCTATATTTCTATTTTTAAAGAAACTCCACTAATTCTAACCTTCATCCTCATATGATATATTATTTAATTCATTAAAATCTCTATTTTTAGAGGGTGGGATATATCCCCTCTAATGAAATCTCCATTATCACGTGAGACAGATTTTAATATATATTTTTTTACATCAGAAGTCTTTATTATTTTCACCAACGTAACTTGTGTTACCCATGTTGCAATTTCCTGAATTGCTGCGTGGAGTAGAATGCTATTAGTGTACGCGATTCAAATAGAAGGGATTTGTTGATAGTCTTAGTAAGGAGACTTATTTTATTTAATTTAATTTTTTTTTTTTTTTGTAGATTCTCACAGCTTCAATTTGGACGGCTGAGTTTTCAAGACAGCGGAAGGAGTGATCTAATCAGGAGGATGAGTAATTGTTATTTAATTGTTTTCTTTATTGGTATTAGCATTTTACCAACCCTTATCCTCAATGATATTAGCGTTGTTGTTTATACATTCACTGACATCGCTGTTATAGCTCAACTGTTCACACCGCCCCGACAGAAGTTTAAGGCATTATTCTCATTACCAAGTGGTGCTTCCATTTACCGCTGCCTAGACGGAGTACGTATATTATTTGATTTTTATCTTATTTTATCTTTTAACCGTAATAGTGGAAGAACAAGAATAAACTAGATTTAACCAATAAGTGGAATATTTAGGTATGTGTAATTAATGCACAGATTTTTGTCAATATCAAATGTCCATGCAATACGTTGTTAGCACATCCTCTTATCTGCCAACCGTGTGCAGCTGTGCATATATTCACCATGAATAAAATGTACCAGGGCTCCTGCTTAACAATTAATAAAGAGGAAGAAGACACATTTAATTCTTGCAGTAGTAATCTTGATGATTTCTGTACCTTGATCTTCCATTGAGCCACTGTCAATTTGTGAGCAGGGTACCAAGCAAGCTAACAAAAGGAATTTAATCTCAGCAGTTAAGAGGGGATGGTGGAAATGGCTTCAATGAAAGTTCAAACTTTAATCATTACTTAGCTCACCACATTCACGCTACCGTTGATATTGAGTTCATAAAAAAAATATAATTATTGGCATTCAATTTTAACATGCATATAAACGCTATAATCACCATTTCTGCTTGCTGTTGTTTAAAAAGTATGAAAGCCATTATGGTGTACGCCTTTATGGTAAGGAGATTAGTTGGCCGCTGAGAGATCACATTCTTGCATAACAAGCTACTGTCACTCCTTCTGATGCACGACATATTTATTAGTGACAGTTCCGAGTCCACACGCTAAGCTGTTCTTCCTGCATTCGACTGAAATCTCCTCCTGAGTGGCTAGCAATTAATTGGTGTGATGGGCAACATCATATACCAGTCTAATCATCACGACTAGGATTTGACGCACCATGCCTAGCCTCTATTCTACTTCATTAACTTTTCATTTCAAAGGGCACACGTCTTGCACCTTTTTTTTCTTCTACTTTCACCTAACACTTGCTCAAAACTATTATCACACAATTAATGTTTTTGTGTAAAAACAAATGTTATACAGTTTCCTATATCGACCGATGTTAGACCAACGATTTAGTCTACGCAGTAAATCTTTATCAACCAATTAATCTTGGACAAACGTACACTTCTCTCGAGCTCAAAGATCGACCACCTCAGAACTTGATATTCTTCATCTTCCTTGGACGTGGCATAGCTTGGTCAAAAATTGAGGCAAGTTACTTGTCGCGGTTGACAATGCCTTGTTTTGTTCCTCTTTTATTCACCTGGTTTGATGTCTTACCAGATAGCATGACTGATTTCTATTTTATTTTATCTTCTTGCTTTTGGTTGCAGGGTACACGGAGTTGGGGAGAATGGATCGATCCCCATTGAGACCATCCATTTCCAAACCACCTGCCTCACTACCTTACACCATTGCGACCATCAACTGCTTCGCAGTTTAATGACAACCGAATAGTGGTATGACGACATGAGACAATCCACCAGGCTAAAGCTACGCCTACAACGATAGCCTATCGGCTAAATCAATGAATGACCAATTTCCCCATATTGCACCGAGGATAGTAGTAGAGACAGAGCCTCTACCTTTCCTGCATGAGGCGCCTGAGAGCTTGGGAGGAACGGTTTTAGGTGAGCGATAACCATTGCGCATGTGGGTAAGGGTTGCGCCAGGATGATGAGGGAAAATCCCATCCTATGTTTACTTCTTCGTTAGCTTTATTTCATGAATAGAGGGAAAAACAAACCATTATAGTGCAATGGCGGCCAGGGGTAAGCTCTGCAAACTATTAGTATCAACATTAAGTTCTCTGGTTCAACGCATTGTCCTCATTGGAGGCATTACTTTCTTATAAATACAAAATATTAATATTTATGTGCCATAGTGTATGATTACTAGATGGGAAATTTAAACATTAGTACCAAAAACACCAAATAAACAGAAACATAGCCACTGTATTATTCATCCTATAGGTGCGAAGTGCAAATACTCAGAGATCCATTTCAAAGTCCCTTTCTTTTCTCTTTTCTTTTTGTTGGTTTTCTTGGTGGATGATGTAGAAGTCTGGTTCCACCATCTGTGCGCTAGTAACATATATTTATTTATTTATTTATTTTGAAGTATGGTTTTTCATTAAGAAAATAGATACTGTATGATAGAAATTTTATGCTTCAACACATACACACACGGAATGGATTCATTCAATTCTCCCAAAGAAGAAAACAATGATCATCATTTTTGAAGCTTATTAAAATTTAATATAAAGCTCATTGTATTGAATTACACTAGATTCTCATGGCCCTCTTTTGACAGATTATTACATTTCTTCTCTACTGCACAACCCGTGTATTTCGAACTACAACACTTAGTACCCATTTTGCATAGACCATGAAGTTCCAGCCTTAAACTCTCAGATTTAACCAGATTTTCATTACAAATAACTAGCATGGAGGTATTCAATGGAGATTTAGTGCATGCTCATCCATTTTAAATCTAAATCAAGAAAAGAAATCACATTAATGGAACTTTCTCTTCTCCACTCTCTTACATGTACTTAAAAACACCAACCTTCCATATTACAAACAGATTTAAGGATACAATGAAGGACACATAGCAGATTAAGGCTTGCTCTCCACCCTACCGTAATGGCGTCATGGAGCTTCGTGAGCTCTAGCCATACCCCCGAGCAAGAATATTTCGGCCCCATGGTGATGAATGGGGGCCTCACAAAATTTTATGGAAGGAATGAAAAAATAATAACATTCATATCACATTCATATAGACACTACGCCCACTATATTTAGCAAAATCCACACAACCATATCACTCTCTTGCTATAGCTAAACAAAAGAAGATGGAAAGAATATAACTTATCTCTTTGCTTTAGGTGCTAGAATTTAACTCTTTCATCCCCATTTCCTCTCCAACCAAGCCATCTGTATCACTCTCTCCCCAACAAGACTCCTCTTCTCATCTTCTCATTTTTATTTTTTTAGCATCTTCCCTAAAATTCTCTCAAAGGGAGAAGTGGGTAGCACCCCACTCATTCTTCTTCAAAATATATAGAAGTTTCAACTTGCAACTCTTGGATGGGGGTATGTGGAGTGTACTTTCCTTCATAAATGAGGGTCTTTTCCTTATCAAATAAAATACATGCACTTGGACAACCCCTCCATCTTTCCACCCCATCCTCTCCTCAAAATTCGTCACTCATCATTATGAGGACTTTTCAAGGGTCAAATCATGTCTTTGGGGCACTATTGTATGCCTACTTGACCCCTACCACTATGGTATAGACCCTAGGGGATTTATTTTTGCACCCTAACCCAAAAATTTGACTAACAACTCTCATTAAAAGCCCACTCAAGGTTCCCAAACTTAGCTAGGGGTTTCCAAGACCTAATCCCAACTTACACCTCACATGAATCCCAACTATATGCCCTCACACCCTTAGTCCTCCAATACATTAACTCCACCTGTTTCTAGGCCCCGAATGGGGTCAAATTTATATCCTCATGAAGTAGTCTTTTGATTCACTCTTGATGGTTCTCCTTTCTCATGCTAACATTGTTGCCTTCCTGCACGTTAGCAACGTGATCGTAAGTATCAATTCTATATCACACTAATCTATTAGTTGAACATTCTAATCTTTAACTATGTAATAATCCATTTAGAATCTAATTTGCATTCCATGGTATACGAGTGCAATCCACTTCCATGGTAATGAAAATAAAACATAATCTCAAAATGATATGCAAGAATATTGCCAAAAGATCACCTTATTTGTTATCCACAATACATTTAATCATCAATTCAAGAAAAACATATAACAATTTGTGCTTGTATTAAGTACATACAAAGTAGTGTCTTATAGGATTATGTTGTAGATGACTATTAGGAACCTTCATTTTCTATTTGTTTTCGTGAATGTTGAATTTTCATCGATAAAATGTGGAGTTCGACGAAACCTAATCCTAAGGCTAGATTGCATCTTTGTCATGCAAACTCCCAGTTTTCACCCACAATAAACCATATTTGAAAAAATTTGATTTAAGATTATATTGTAGATGACTATTAAAACCCTTTATTTTCTATTAGTTTTCGATAATATTGAATTTCCATCAATTAAATGTCGAGTTTGATGAAAACCCTATTGTAAGGCTACATTGCAGTTGTGTCACACGAACTTGAAATTTTCACACACGAACATCCATGTTTGGAGGACTTTGATTTAGGATTTTGTTGTAGATGACTATTAAAAATCATTTCTTTCAACCGTTTTTTGTGAAAATGGAATTATCATTGATTTAATGTCGAGTTCGACGAAAACCCTATTTTAAGGCTGCATTGTAGTTGTGTGACGTGAACTCGCTTATTTCACCCACAAACATCCATGTTTGGAGAAATTTGATTTAGGATTGTGTTGTAGATGACTATTAAGAATCTTTGTTTTCTATTTATTTTTGTGAATGGTGAATTTCCTTCTATTTAATGTTGAGTTTGGTGAAAACCTAGTTTTAAGGCTACATTGCAGATGTGTTACGCGAACGACATTTTTCAACCATAATCAACAATATAGCTGTGTAAGGCAAACTTTCTTATTTCACCCACAAACATCCACGTTTGGAGAAATTTGATTTAGGATTGTGTTGTAGATGACTATTAAGAATCTTTGTTTTCTATTCATTTTTGTGAATGGTGAATTTCCATCTATTTAATGTTGAGTTCGGCGAAAACCTAGTTTTAAGGCTACATTGTAGATGTGTCACGCGAACTACCTTTTTCAACCATAATCAACAATGTTTTTAGAACTTTTATTTATGACTATTAAGAAAATTTATTTTCTATCGATTTTCATGAATGTTCAATTTCCATCGATTTAATGTCAAATTCGACGAAAACCTAATTTTAATTCTACTTTGCAAACGTGTCATACGAACTCCTATTTTTCATGCATAAGCTTCCATGTTTGGAGAATTTTTATTTAGGATTATGCTGTAAATGACTATTAAGAACCTTTATTTTCTATTTGTTTTCGTGAATTTTGAATTTCCATCGATTAAATTTCAAGTTTAACGAAACCCTATTTTAAGGCTACATTGCATCTTTCTAAAGCAAACTCCCATTTTTCACCCACAATCAACCAGGTTTTGAGAAAGTTGATTTAGGATTATGTTGTAGATGAATAATAATAACCTTTATTTTCTATCGATTTTCGTGAATGTGATATTTCTTTCCATTTAATGTTGAGTTTGACGAAAACCTGATTTGAAGGCTACATTGCAGATTTGTCATGTGAACTCCCATTTTTCAACCACAATCATCCATATTTGGTGAACTTTGGTTTAGGATTGTGTTTTAGATGACTATAAAGCACCTTTATTTTCTATTAGTTTTCATGAAACGTTCAATTCCGATCTATTTAATGTCGAGTTCGATGAAAAGTTGATTTTAAGGCTACATTGGAGCTGTGTCATGTGAACTCCCATTTTTCACCCACAATCAACATTGTTTGGAGAACTTTGATTTAGTATTGTAATTTAGATGACTATTAATAACAATTATTTTGTGACGGTTTTCGTCAATGTTTAATTTCCATTGATTTAATGTTATGTTCAACCAAAATCTTATTTTAAGGCTACGTTGCATCTATCTCATGTGAACTTCTATTTTTTTTTAGAATCAACAATGTTTGGAGAAATTTTATTAAAGATTGTGTTGTAGATGACTACTAAGAACCTTTATTTTCTATTGGTTTTCGTGAATTTTGAATTTTCATCGATTTAATGTTGAGTTTGATGAAACCCTGATTTTAAGGCTAAGTTGCAGCTGTGTCACGCAAACTCCTATTTTTCACCCACAATCAAGCATGTTTAGAGAACTTTGATTTAGGATTGCATTGATGATGTCTATTAAAACCTTTATTTTCTATTAGTTTTCGTGACTATTGAATTTCCTTTGATTTAGTGTCGAGTTTGATGAAAACCCTCTTTTAAGGCTACATTGCAGTTGTTTGACGTGAACTGTCATTTTCACCCACAATCAACTATGTTTGGAGAAATTTATTTTTTTATTGTGTTGTAGATGACTATTAAGATCATTTACTTTTTTACAGTTTTCATGAATATTGAATTTTCATCGATTTAATGTCGAGTTTGATGAAAACCTGAGTTTAAAGATACGTTGCAGCTTTGTCACACGAACTCCCATTTTCACACATAATCAACCATGTTTGGAGTACTTTGATTTAGGATTGTGTAGTAGATAACTATTAAGAATCTTTATTTTCTATCGATTTTCGTGAATGGTGAATTTCCATCCATTTAATGTCGAGTTTGGCAAAAACCTGATTTTACGGCTACTTTACAGATGTGTCACGCAAACTCCCTTTTTTCACCCATAATCAACCATTTTTCGAGACCTTTGATTTATGACTATTAAGAACATTTATTTTCTATCGATTTTTGTGAATGTTCAATTTCCATAAATTTAATGATGAGTATGATGAAAACATTATTTTAAGGCTGCGTTTCAGATTTATCACCCATAATTAACCATGTTCGAAGAATTTTCATTTACGATTATGTTGTAGATGACTATTAAGAACCTTTCTTTTCTATTTCTTTTAGTGAATGTTGAATTTCCATCGATTAAATGTTGAGTTCAGTGAAAACTTGATTTTAAGGCTACGTTGCAGCTATGTTACACAAACTCCCATTTTTAACCCATAATCAACCATGATTGGAATTTTTTATTATGGATTGTTTTGTAGATGACTATTAAGAACCTTTATTTTCTAGGGGTTTTCTTGAACGTTGAATTTCCATCGATTTAATGTCGAATTTGATGAAAACCTTATTTTAAAGCTATGTTGCAGATGCGTCAAACGAACTCCCATTTTTCATCCACAATCAACCATTGTTTGGAGAACTTTAATTTAGTACTGTGTTGTAGATGACATTTAAGAACATTTTTTTTCTATCGATTTTCGTGAATGTCCAATTTCCATTGATTTAGTGTTGAGTTCGACGAACTCCCATTTTTCGCGCATAATCAACCATGTTTGGAGAATTTTGATTAAGGATTATGTTGTAGATTTTAAGGCCACATGTAGCTATATCATGTGAACTTTTATTTTTCACCCAAATCAACCATGTTTGGAGAACATTGATTGAGGATCTAGTATTAATAACTTTTATTTTCTATCAGCTTTCGTGAATGTTTAATTTCCATCGATTTAATGTCGAGCACAACGAAAACCTGATTTTAAGGCTACGGTCCAACTGTCTCACACGAACTTCCATATTACCCACAATCAACCATGTTTGGTGAACTTTTATTTAGGATTAAGTTGTAAATGACTATTAAGACCCTGTATTTTCTACCAGTTTTCATGAATGTTGAATTTCCAACGATTTAATGTCGAGTTCAATGAAAACCTGATTTTAAGGCTACGGTCCAACTATGTCACGTGAAGTCCCATTTCACCCACAATCGACTATGTTAGGTGAAATTTTATTTAGGATTAAGTTGCAGATAACTATTAAGATCCTTTATTTTCTATCGGTTTTGATGAATGTTGAATTTCCAACGATTTAATGTCGAGTTCAATAAAAACCTGATTTTAAGACTACGTTCCTGCTATGTCACGTACGTTGCAGTTGTGTAAAGTGAACCCCTATTTTTCACCCACCATCAACCATGTTGGGAGTACTTTTATTCAGGATTAAGTTTTAGATGACTATTAAGAATTTTTTTTTTCGATTTGATTAATATTAAACAATTTAATGTTGAATTCAATAAAAACCACATTTTAAGGCTACGTTGCAGTTGTGTCACACGAACTCCTATGTTTCTTCCACAATCAACCAAATTTGGAGAATTTTGATTAAGGATTATGTTGTAGATGACTATTAAGAATATTTATTTTCTATCAGTTTTCAAGAAAGTTGAATTTCCATCGATTTAATGTCGAGTTCATCGAAAACCTGATTTATGATTGTGTTGTAGATGACTATTCAGAAACTTTATTTTCTATCGATTTTCATGAATACTGGATTTCAATAGATTTAATGTCGAGTTCGTCGAAAATCAAATTTTAAGGCTACGTTGCAGCTGTGTCACGCGAACTCCCATTTTTCACCTACAATAAACCATATTTGGATAAGTTTGATTTAGGATTGTGTTGTAGATAACTATTAAGAAACTTTATTTTCTATTAGTTTTCATGAATATTGAATTTCAATCGATTTAACGTCGAGTTCAATGAAAACCTGATTTTATGGCTACGTTTTAGTTGTGTCATGTGAACTCCCATTTTTCATCCACAATCAACCATGTTTGGAGAACGTTGATTTAATATTGTTTTGTAGATGACTTTTAATAACTTTTATTTTTTATTAGTTTTCATGAATCTTGAATTTGCATTTATTTAATGTTGAGTTCGAAAAAATTTTTGATTTTTAGGCTACATTACAGATGTGTTATGCGAACTCCCATTTTCACTCACAATCAACCATGATTGGTAAACTTTGATTTAGGATTGTTTTGTCGATGACTATTAGGAACCTTTATTTTCTATTGATTTAATGTTGAGTTCGATGAAAACCTCATTTTAAGGCTACATTGCTGTTGTGTCACGTGAACTCCCATTTTTCACAAAAAATCAACCATGTTTGGAGAACTTTGATTTAGGATTGTGTTGTAGATGTTTATTAAACACCTTTATTTTCTATCGGTTTTCATTAATGTTGAATTCTAACCGATTTAATGTCGAGTTCGATGAATACATAATTTTAAAGTCTACACTGCAGTTGTGACATGCGAACTCCCATTTGTCACCCACAATCAACCATGTTTGAAGAACTTTGATTTAGGATTGTGTTGTAGATGATTATTAAGAACCTTTATTTTCTATCAATTTTTGTGAATGTTGAATTTCCATCGATTTAATGTCAAGTTCGACAAAAAGCTGATTTTAAGTATGCATTGCAGCTGTGTCATGCAAACTCGCATTTTTCATCGATTAAATGTTGAGTTTGACGAAAAACTTCTTTAAAGGCTATATTGCATTTGCATCACGCGAACTCCCATTTTTAACCCACAATCAACCATATTTGGATAATGTTGATTTAGGATTGTGTTGTAGATGATTATTAAGAACTTTTATTTTCTGTCGAATTTAGTGAATGTTAAATTTCATTCAATTTAATGTCGAGATCAAAGAAATCTTGATCATAAGGCTACATTAAAGCTATGTCACGCGAACACTCATTTTTAAAAAATCAATCATGTTTGGAGAACATTGATTTAGTATTGTGTTTTAGATGAGTATTAAATTTTTTATTTTTTTTATAGGTTTTTGTGAATGTTGAGTTTCAAGGCTATGTTGCAGTTGTGTCACACAAACTTCCATATTTCACCGATAATCCAACCATGTTTGGAGAACTTTGATTTAGGATTGTGTTGTAGATTACCAATAAAAACCTCTATTTTCTATCATTTTTCATGAATGTTGAACTTCCATCGATTTAATGTTTAGTTTGACAAAAACCAGATTTTCAGGCTAATTTTTACTTGTGTCATGCGAACACCCATTGTAGTTATGTCAAGCGAAATCCCAATTTTTCACCCAAAATCAACCATGTTTGGATAAATTTGATTTAGGATTGTGTTGTATTGACTATTAAGAAACTTTGCTTTCTATTACTTTTCCTAAATGTTGAATTTACTTTAATTTATTGTGGACTTCGATGAAAACCTAATTTTAAGGCTACGTTGTAGCTTTGTCATGTGAACTCCCATTTTTGACCCACAATCAATCTTGTTTGGAGAGATTTTATTTAGGATTGTGTTATAGATGACTATTAAGTACCTTTATTTTCTATCGGTTTTAGTGAATGTTGAATTTTCATCGATTTAATGTCGAGTTCGATGAAAACCTAATTTTAAGGATACATTGCAGCTATCTCATGGGAACTCCCATTGCCCCCCCCATAATCAATCGTGTTTGGAGAAATTTTATTTAGGATTAAGTTTTAGATGACTATAAAGAACCTTTACTTTTTATCGAGTTTTGTGAATGTTGAATTTCCAATGATTTAATGTTGAGTTCAACGAAAACTTGATTTTAAGGCTGCATTACAACTGTGTCAAGTAAACTCCCATTTTTCACCCACATTTCAACAATATTTGGAGAGATTCTATTTAGGATTGTGTTATAGTTGTGTATTTAGTACCTTTATTTTCTATTGGTTTTAGTGAATATTCAATTTTCATTGCTTTAATGTTGAGTTTTTGATGAAAACCTAAAATTAAGATTACATTGCAGACGTTTTTGGAGAGCTTCTATCTAGGGTTATATTATAGATGACTATTAAGAAATTTTATTTTTTAACGATTTTTGTAAATGTTGCATATCCATCAATTTAAATTGAGTTTGACCATAACCTGATTTAAAGGCTACATTGCAATTGTGTCACACAAACTCCCATTTTTCACACATAATCAACCATAATTGGATAACTTTGATATAGGATTGTGTTGTACATGACTATTCAGAACCTTTATTTTCTAACAGTTTTAGTGAATGTTGAATTTCCATCGATTTAAGTTTAAGATGGAAGAAATCTTGATTTTAAGGCTACGTTATAGCTATGTCACATGAGCACTCATTTTTCACCCACAATCAACAATGTTTGGAGAACTTTGATTTAAGATTTGTGTTGTACATGACTCTTAAGAAACTTAATTTTCTATCGGTTTTTCTGAATGTTGAGTTTCCATTAATTTAATGTCGAGTTCATTAAAAACCCTATTTTAAGGCTATATTGCAGAACTTCTGTCACGTGAACTCACATTTTCACCCATAAACATCCATGTTTGGAGAACTTTAATTTCAAATTGTGTCATAGATGGCTACTAAGAACCTTTCTTATCTATCGGTATTCATTAATGTTGAATTTCGATCGATTTAATGTTGAATTCAACGAAAACGTGACTTTAAGTCTACGTTGCAGCTATGCCATCCAAACTCCCATTTTTAACACGTAATCAACCATGTTTGTAGAACTTTGATTTAGGATTGTGCTGTAGATGACTATTAAGAAATTTTATTTCTTATCGATTTATATGAACGTTGAATTTCAATTGATTTAATGTCCGAGTTCAACAAAAACCATATTTTAAGACTACATTGCAGCTGTGTCACACGAACTCCCATTGTTGACCCACAATCAACCATGTTTGCATATCTTTTATTTAAGATTGTGTTTTAGATGACTATTAAAATTTTTTATTTTCTAATGACTTTCGTGAATGTTGAATTTCCATAAATTTAATGTCGAGATTAAAAAAAACTTGATTTTAAGGCTACATTACATGTATGTCACATGAACTCCAATTTTTAACCCACAATCAACCATGTTTGGAGAACTCTAGTTTAGGATTGTGTTGTAGATTACTATTAATAACCTTTTTTTTCTATCAGATGGTTGCTTTTTCAGCCACAACAAACCATGTTTGGAAAACATTAATCTAGGATTGTGTTGTAGATGACTATTAAGAACCTTTATTTTCTATCGATTTTCATGAATATTTAATTTCGATTGATTTAATGTCGACTTCGACAAAAATCTAATTTTAAGGCAACATTACAAATGTGTCATGTGAACCGCCATTTTTTACCCATAATCAACCATGTTTGGAGAAATTTTATTTAGGATTATGTTGTAGATTACTAGTAAGAACCTTTATTTTTTTATTGGTTTTCATGAATATTACATTTCCATCGATTTAATGTCGAGTTCGACAAAAACCTTATTTTAAGGCTAGGTTGCAGCTTTGTCACGCAAACTCCAATTTTTTACCCACAATTAACCATATTTGAAGAACATTGATTTAAGATTATGTTGTATATCACTATTAAGAACCTTTATTTTCTATCTGTATTTTTCGTGAATGTTCAATTTCCATTGATTTAAAATCAAGTTTCACAAGAACCAAATTTTAAGACTACATTGCAGTTGTGTCAAGCGAACTCCCATTTTTTACCCATAATTAACCATGTTTGGAGAACTTTGATTTAGGATTGTGTTATAGATGACTATAAAGAACCTTTGTTTTCTATCAATTTTTGTGAATGTTTATTTACCATCGATTTAATGTTGATTTCAACGAAAACCTAATTTTAAGGCTACATTACAGATTTGTCATACGAACTCCCATTTTTCACGCACAATCAACAATCTTTGTATAAATTAAATTTATTATTGTGTTGTAGATGACTATTAAGAACCTTTATTTTGTATTAGTTTTCATGAATGTTCAATTTCCATCAATTTAATGTCAAGATCGAAGCTAAAGCGATTTTTATTCTACGTTGCAGCTGTGTCAAGTGATCTCTAATTTTTCATACACAATCAACCATGTTTGGAGAACTTTGATTTAGAATTGTGTTGTAGATTTCTATTAAGAACCTTTGTTTTCTATCAGTTTTCATGAATGTTGAATATCCACCGATTTAATGTCAAGTTCTCAGAAAATTTGATTTTAAGGCAATGTTGCAGCTGTGCCAAATGAACTCCCATTTTTCACCCTCAGTTAACCATGTTTGGAGAACTTTTATTTATAATTTATGTTGTAGATAACTATTAAGAACCTTTATTTTCTATTGGGTTTCGAGAATGTTGAATTTCTACCGATTAAATGTCAAATTCGACGAAAACCTAATTTTAAGACTATGTTGCAGCTGTGACACGCGAACTCCCATTTTTTATACATAATCAACCATGTTTGGAGTAGTTTGATTTTGTACTATGTTGTAGATGACTAGTAAAAACCTTTGTTTTCTATCAGTTTTTGTGAATGCTTAATTTCCATTAATTTAAGGTCAAGTTCAATGAAAAACTTTGATTTTAAGGCTACGTTGCAACTGTGTCACGCGAACTCCCATTTTTCACACACAACCAACCATGTTTGGAGAACTTTTATTGATGAGAAATGGGAGTTCACATGACTCAATTGCAACGTAAAGTTAAAATTAGGTTTTTGTCAAACTCGACATTAAATCAATGGAAATTGAACATTCACGAAAATCGATAGAAAAATAAGGATTCTTAATAGTCATCTACAACTCAATCCTGAATCAAAGTTCTCCAAATGTGGTTGATTGTGGGTAAAAAATAGGAGTTCACGTAACAAAGATTCAACGTAGCCAATTGAATCGATGGAAATTGAACATTCACAAAAACCAATCGAAGAAAAAGGTTCTTTATAGTCATCTATAACACAATCCCAAATAAATGTTCTCCAAACATGGTTGATTTTCCTACAAACTCGACATTAAATCGGTGAAAATTCAACATTCACGAAAACCCATAGGAAATAAAAGTTGTTAATACTCATCTAAAACCCAATCCTAAATCAAAGTTTTCCAAACATGGTTGATTGTTGGTGAAAAATGGAAGTTCTCGTGACATAACTGCAACATAGCCTTAAAATCAGGTTTTCTTTGACCTCGACATTAAATCGATGGAAATTCAACATTCTTGAAAACCAATAGAAAATAAAGGTTCTTAATAGTCATCTACAACACAATCTAAATCAAATTTCTCCAAACATGGTTTATTGTTCATGAAAAAAGGGAGTTATCGTGACACCACTGCAACATAGCCTTAAAAAACTAGGTTTTCATCGAACTCCAAATTAAATCGATGGAAATTGAATATTCACGAAAACTGATAGAAAATAAAGGGTCTTAATAGTCATTTACAACAATACTAAATTAAAGTACTCTAAACCTAGTTGATTGTGGGTGAAAAATGGGAGTTTGCATGACACAGCCGCGACGTAGACTTAAAATTAAGTTTTTGTTGAACTCGACATTAAATTGATGGAAATTGAACATTCATAAAAATTGATAGAAAATAAAGGTTTTTAATAGTCATCTGCAACACAATGCTAAATAAAAGTTCTTAAAATATGGTTGATTGTGGGTGACAAATGGGATTTCATATGACACAGCTGAAATTAGACTTAAAATTAGGTTTTCATTGAACTCGACATTAAATCGATTAAAATAAAGGTTCTTAAAAGTCATCTAGAATACAATACTAAATCAAAAGTACTCCAAACATGGTTGATTGTGTGTGAAAAATTAGAGTTCCCGTGACACAGCTGCAACATAGCCTTAAAATCAAGTTTTACATTGAAATTGATGGAAATTAAACACTCACAAAAACTGATAGAAAATAAAGGTTCTTACTAGTCATATACAACATAGTACTAAGTCAAAGTACTCCAAACATGGTTGATTATGTATGAAAAATGGGAGAAGCATGACACAACTGCAACATAGGCTTAAAACAGGTTTTTGTTGAACTCGACATTTAATCGATGGAAATTGAAAATTCTCGAAAACTAATAGAAAATAAAGGTTCTTAATGGTCATCTACAACATAATCCTAAATCAAAGTTCTGCAAACATGGCTGATTAAGGGTGATAAATTAGAGTTCAAGTGACACAACTGCAACATAGCCTTAAAATCAGGTTTTCATCGAACTCGACAGCAAATCGATGGAAATTCAACTTTCATGAAAACCAATAGAAAAAAAAGGTTTCTAATACTCATCTACAACATACTTTTAAATAAATTTCAACCAAACATGGTTGATTATGGGTGAAAAATGGGAGTTCGCGTGACACATCTACAATTTAGCCTTCAAATTACGTTTTCGTCGAACTTGACAATACATCGATGGAAATTCAACCTTCATGAAAATTGATAGAAAATAAAGGTTTTTAATAGTCATTTACAACACAATACTAAATCAAAGTTCTTCAAACATGATTTATTTTGGGCGAAAAATGGGAGTTCGTGTGACAAAGCTGCAACGTTGCCCTAAAATCAAATTTTCTTAGAACTTGACATTAAATCGATGGAAATTCAACATTCATGAAAACTGATAGAAAAACAAAGGTTCTTAATAGTCATCTATAACACAATCCTAAATCAAAGTTCTCCAAACATGGTTTACTGTGGGTGAAAAATTAGAGATCGTGTGAGACAACTGGAACATAGAATTAAAATCACGTTTTCTTCGAACTTGACATTAAATCGTTGGAAATTGAACATTCAAAAAAATTGATAGAAAATAAAGGTTCTTAATAATCATCTACAACACAATATTATATCAAAGTTCTCAAAATATGTTTGATTGTGGGTGAATTGGAGTTCACGTAACACAGCTGTAACATAGCCTTAAAATCAGGTTCTCGTCAAACTCGACCTTCACGAAAACCCGTAGAAAATAAAGGTTATTGAAATAGGATTGTGTTTTATATGACTATAAAGAACCTTTATTTTCTATAAGATTTTGTGAATGTTAAATTTTCATCGACAAAATGTCGAGTTTCATGAAAACTTGATTTTAAGGCTACATGTAGCTGTGTCATGTGAACTTCCAACCATGTTTGGTGAACTTTTATTTTGGATTAAGTTTTAAATGACTATTAATATCCTTTATTTTCTATCGGTTTTCATGAATGTTGAATTTCCAAGGATTTAATGTCGAGTTCAACGAAAACCTGATTTTAAGGCTACGGTCCAACTATGTCATGTCACTCCCATTTAACCAACAATTGACCATATTTGGTAAAATTTTATTTAGGATTAAGTTGTAGATGACTATTAATATCCTTTATTTTCTATCGGTTTTGATGAATGTGTAATTTCCAACAATTTAATGTCAAGTTCAACGATAACCTGATTTTAAGACTACGTTTCAGCTATGTCACGTAAACTCCTATTTTTCACCCACAATCAACCATGTTTTTAGACTTTTTATTTAGAATTGTGTTGTAGATGACTATTAAGATTTTTATATTCTTTCAATTTTCGTGAATGTTGAATTCTTATTGATTTAATGTCGAGTTCAACAAAAACTTGATTTTAAGGCTACGTTCGAGCTGTGTCATGCGAACTCCCATTTTCACCCACAATCATCCATGTTCGGAGAACTTTGATTTAGGATTGAGTTGTACATAACTATTAAAAACCTTTATATTCTATCAATTTTTGTGAATGTTGAATTTCCATCGGTTTAATGTCAAATTCGACAAAATTATTATTTTAAGGCTACGTTGCAACTTTGTCCCGCGAACTCCCATTTTTCAATCACAGTCAACCATTTTTGAAGAAATTTGATTTAGGATTGTGTTGTAGATGACTATTAAGAACCTTGATTTTCTATCTGTTTTTGTGAATGTTGAATTTCCCTTGATTTAATGTCAAGTTCAATGAAAACCTAGTTTTAAGGCTAAATTGTAGTTGTGTAATGTGAACTCCCATTTTTCACCCACAATCAACCATGTTTGGAGAAAATTGATTTAGAATTGTGTTGTAGACGAGTATTAAGAACCTTTATTTTCTATTGATTTCGATGAATGTTCAAATTTCGTCGATTGAATGTCAAGTTTGAGAAAAACCAAAATTTACGGTTATGTTGCAGCTGTCTCACACGAATTCCCTTTTATCACCCATAATCAGCCATAATACTATTCAATTTATTATAGTTGATTATTAATTATGAGTAAATAATTAATAATCAACCATAATACTATTCAATTTATTATTGTTGATTTTCGTGACTATTCAATTTCCATCGATTTAATGTCGAATTCGATGAAAACTAAATTTAATTCTGTCAGCTTTCATGAATGTTTAATTTCCATACATTTAATGTCAAGCTATATGAAAACCTGATTTTAAGGCTACGGTCCAACTGTGTCACGTGAACTTCCATATCACCTACAATCAACCATGTTTGGTTAACATTTATTTAGGATTAAGCTGTAAATGACTATTAAGATCCTTTATTTTCTATCGAATTTCATGAATGTTGAATTGTCAACGATTTAATGTCGAGTTCAACAAAACCCTAATTTTAAGGCTACAGTCCAACTATGTCACATGAACTCCCACTTCACTGACAATCGACCATGTTTGGTGAAAGTTTATTTAGGATTAAGTTGTAGATGACTATTAAGATCCTTTATTTTCTATCGGTTTTGATGAATGTTGAATTTCCAACAATTTAATGTCGAGTTCAACGAAAAATAATTTTAAGAATACGTTCCTGCTATGTCACGTAAACTCTCATTTTTCACCCACAATCAACCATGTTTAGAGAATTTTTATTTAGTATTGTGTTGTAGATTACTATTAAGATTTTTTTTATATTCTTTCGATTTTCGTGAATGTTGAATTTCCATTGATTTTATGTGGAATTCAACGAAAACTTGATTTTAAGGCTACGTTCAAGCTGTGTGATGCGAACTCCCATTTTCACCCATAATCAACCATGTTTGGAGAACATTCATTTAGTATTGAGTTGTAAATAACTATTAAAAAAATTTATATTCTATTGGTTTTCGTGAATGTTGAATTTCTATTGATTTAATGTCAAATTCGACAAAAACCTTATTTTTAAGGCTACGTTGCAGTTTTCTCCCGCGAAATTTCATTTTTCACTCACAATCAACCATTTTTGGAGAAAGTTGATTTAGGATTGTGTTGTACATGACTTTTAAGAACCTTGATTTTCTATTGGTTTTTGTGAATGTTTAATTTCCCTTGATTTAATGTCAAGTTCAACGAAAAACTGATTTTAAGGCCACATTGTAGTTGTGTCACGTGAACTCCCATTTTTCATACATAATCAATCATGTTTGGAGAAAAATAATTTAGGATTGTGTTGTAGATGAGTATTATGAACCTTTATTTTCTATCGATTTTCATGAATTTTCAATTTCCGTCAATTTAATGTCAAGTTTAAGAAAAACCAAATTTTAAGGTTATGTTGCAGTTGTGTCATGCGAACTCCCTTTTATCACCCATAATCAACCATGTTTCAAAAACTTTGATTTAGGATTTTAAGTTGTAGATTACTACTAAGAAACTTTATTTTCTATCAGTTTTGTGGATGTTGATATTCCATCAATATAATGTTGAGTTCAGTGAAAACTAGATTTTAAGGCTACGTCGCAACTGTGTTACACGAACTCCTATTTTTTCCCAACAACCAACGCTGTTTGGAAAACTTTGATTAAGGTTTGTGTTGCTGATGATTATTAAGAACCTTTATTTTCTATCAGTTTTGATGAATGTTGAATTTCCATTGATTTAATGTTGAGTTCAACGAAAACCTTATTTTAAGGCAATGTTGCAGCTGTGTTATCCAAACTCCTTTTTTTCACCCACAATCAACCATGTTTGGAGAACTTTGAATTAGTATTGTTTTGTAGATAACTATTACGAAACATTATTTTCTATCAGTTTTTTGTGAATGTTGAATTTCGATTGATTTAATATTGAGTTCAACAAAAACCTAATTTTATGGCTACATTGCAGATGTGTCACACGAACTCCCTTTCCTCATCCATAATCGACCATGTCTGGAAAACTTTGATTTATTATTGTGTTGTAGATGACTATTAAGAACATTTATTTTCTATCGCTTTTCACAAATGTTCAATTTCATCGATTTAATGTCGAGTTCCATGAAAACCTAATTTCAATTCTACATTGCAGACTTGTCACGCGAACTCCCAGTTTTCACGCATAATCAACCATGTTTGGAGAATTTTGATTTAGGATTATATTGTAGATGACTATTAAGAACCTTAATTTTCTATTTGTTTTCGTGAATTTTGAATTTCCATCGATTAAATGTGAAGTTCGACGAAACCTTGTTTAAAAGCTACATTGTAGCTTTGTCATGTGGACTCCCATTTTTCACCCACAATCAACCATGTTTGGAGAACTTTGATTTACGATTATGTTGTAGATGACTATTAAGAACCTTTATTTTCAAAAAATTATCGTGAATGTTGAATTTCCACCGATGAAATGTCAAATTCGACAAAAATTGGATTTTAATGCTACATTGTAGATGACTATTAAGAACCTTTATTTCCTATCATTTTTTGTGAATGTTCAATTTCCTTCTATTTAATGTCGAGTTTGACAAAAACCTTGTTTTAAGCCTAAATTGCAGCTTTTGTCATGTGAACTGCCATTTTTCACCCATAATCAATCATGTTTGGAGAACTTTGATTTAGTATTGTGTTTTAGATGACTATTAAGAACCTTTATTTTCTATTCGGTTTTGTGAATGTTAAATTTCCATCGATTAAATGTGAAGTTCGATGAAAGCTAATTTTAAGGCTACACTACATCTTGGTCAAAAAAACTTCTATTTTTCACCCACAATAAACCATATTTGTAAAACTTTGATTTAAATGTTGTACATTACTATTAAAAACCTTTATTTTCTATTAGTTTTTGTGAATATTGAATTTCCATCGATTGAATGTCAAGTTCAACGAAAACCCTATTTTAAGGCTACATTGTAGTTGTGTCACACGAACTTGAATTTTTCACGCACGAACATCCATGTTTTTAGAACTTTGATTTAGGATTGTGTTGTATATGACTATTAAGAATCTTTATTTTCAATCAGTTTTTGTGAAAGTTGAATTTCCGTCGATTTAATGTCGAGTTCGACGAAAACCCTATTTTAGGGCTACATTGTAGTTGTGTGACTCGAACTTGCTTATTTCACGCACAAACATCCATGTTTGGAGAAATTTGATTTAGGATTGTGTTGTAGATGAATATTAAGAATCTTTGTTTTCTATTTATTTTTGTGAAAGGTGAATTTTCATCAATTTAGTGTTGATTTAAGTGAAAACCTATTTTTAAGGCTACGTTGTAGATATGTCACACAAACTCCCTTTTTCACCCATAATCAAAGATGTTTGGAGCACTTTTATTTAGAAATATTAAGAAAATTTATTTTCTATCGATTTTCGTGAATGTTCAATTTCCATCGATTTAATGTCGAGTCTGACGAAAACTTAATTTTAATTCTACGTTGTGGATGTGTCATACGAACTCCTATTTTTCATGCATAATCAACCATGTTTGGAGAATTTTTTTTTAGGATTATTCCGTAAATGACTATTAAGAACCTTTGTTTTCGTGAATGTTGAATTTCCATCGATTAAATTTGAAGTTTCACGAAACCCTATTTTAAGGCTACATTACATCTTTGTGACGCGAACTCCCATTTTTTACCCACAATCAACCAGGTTTTGAGAAATTTTATTTAGGATTATAATGTAGATGACTAATAATAACCATTATTTTCTATTTATTTTCGTGAATGTTAAATTTCTTTCGATTTAATGTCGAGTTTGACAAAAACCTGATTTGAAGGCTACATTGCGATTTTCTCACATGAACTCCCATTTTTCACCCACAATCAACCATATTTGGAGAACTTTGATTTAGGATTGTTTTTTTGGATGACTATAAAGAACCTTTAGTTTCTATTAGTTTTCATGAATGTTCAATTTCCTTCCATCTAATGTCGAGCTCAATGAAAAGCTGATTTTAAGGCTACGTTGCAGCTGTGTCATGTGAACTACCATTTTTAACCCACAATCAACAATGTTTGGAGAGCTTTCATTTTGTATTGTAATGTAGATGACTATTAAGAACAATTATTTTGTGACGATTTTCGTCAATGTTGAATTTCCATTGATTTAATATCATGTTCGACCAAAATCTGATTTTAAGTCTACGTTGCATCCGTGTCTCGCGAACTCCTATTTTTTATTGACAATCAACCATGTTTGGAGAAATTTTATTAAAGATTGTGTTGTAGATGACTATTAAGAACCTCTATTTTCTATTGCTTTTTGTGAATCTTGAATTTTCATCGATTTAATGTCGAGTTTGATGAAACCCTGATTTTAAGGCTATGTTGCAGTTGCATAACCCGAACTCCCATTTTTCACGCACTATCAACCGTGTTTTGAAATTTTCTATTAGTGATTGTGTTGTATATGACTAATAGGAATCTTTATTTTCTATCCATTTTCTTGAATGTTCAATTCCGATTTGTTTAAAGTCGAGTTCGACAAAAACCTGATTTTAAGGCTACGTTGCAGCTGTGTCATGTGAACTCCCTTCTTCCACCGACAATCAACCATGTTAGAAGAGCTTTTATTTAGTTTTGTGTTGTAGATGACTATTAAGAACATTTATTTTTTTACAGTTTACATGAATGTTGAATTTCTATCGATTTAATGTCGAGTTTCATGAATACCTCACTTTAAGGCTATGTTGCAACTTTGTCATGCAAACTCCAATTTTTCACCCACAATCAAGCATGATTAGAGAAATTTGATTTAGGATTGCATTCTAGATGACTATTAAAATCTTTATCTTCTATTAGTTTTCGTGACTGTTGAATTTCCTTTGATTTACTATCGAGTTTGATTAAAACTTTATTTTAAGGCTACATCGTAGCTTTGTCACGTTAAATCCCATTTTGCACCCATAATCAACCATCTTTGGAGAACTTTAATTTACGATTGTCTTGTAGATGACTATTAAGAACCTTTATTTTCTATTGGTTTTTGTGAATGTTGAATTTCGATTGATTTAATGTCAAGTTTGATGAAAACTTGATTTTAGGGCTACGTTGGAGTTGTCTCATGTGAACTGTCATTTTTGCGCACAATCAACTATGTTCGGAGAAATTTGATTTAGTATTTTGTTGTAGATGACTATTAAGATCATTTATTTTCTATCAATTTTCGTGAATTGTGAATTTCCATCAATTTAAAGTCGAGTTCGGCGAAAACCTGATTTTAAGGCTACTTTGCAGATGTGTCATGTGTACTCCATTTTTTCACCCATAATCAAACATTTTTCAAGAAATTTGATTTATGACGAGTTCGATGAAAACATAATTTTAAGGCTACGTTTCAGATTTGTCACTTCAACTCCTATTTTTCACCCATAATCAACCATGTTCGAATTTTTTTTATTTAGGATTATGTTGTAGATGAATACTTAGAACCTTTATTTTCTATTTCTTTTCGTGAATGTTGAATTTCTATCGATTAAATGTTGAGTTCAACGAAAACCTGATTTTAAAGCTACATTGTAGCTATATCACACAAATTCTCAATTTTAGCCCCCAATAAACCATGTTTAGAATTTTTTTTATTAAGGATTGTGTCGTAGATGACTGTTAAGAACCTTTATTTTCTAGCGGTTTTCATCAATGTTGAATTTCCATCGATTTAATGTCGAATTTCATGAAAACCTGATTTTAAAGCTCAGTTAAAGATGCGTCACACGAACTCCCATTTTCCACCCACAATCAACCATGTTTGGATAACTTTGATTTAGTATTTTGTTGTAGATGACTATTAGGAACATTTATTTTCTATCGATTTTCGTTAATGTTCAATTTCCATCGATTTAATGTTGAGTTTGGTGAAAAAAATTTTAAATCTACATTGTAGATGTGTCACGCGAACTCCCATTTTCACACATAATAAAATATGTTTAGAGTACTTTGATTAAGGATTGTGTTGTAGATGACTATTAAGAATCTTTATTTTCTATCAATTTTCGTGAATTGTGAATTTCCATCAATTTAAAGTTGAGTTCGGCGAAAACCTGATTTTAAGGCTACTTTGCAGATGTGTCACGCGTACTCCCTTTTTCAACCCATAATCAAACATTTTTCAACAACTTTGATTTATGACTATTAAGAACATTTATTTTCTATCGATTTTATTGAATATTCAATTTCCATCGATTTAATCATGAGTTCGATGAAAACCTAATTTTAAGGCTACGTTTCAGATTTGTCACACGAACTCCAATTTTTCACCCATAATCAACCATGCTCGATTTTTTTTAATTTAGGATTATGTTGTAGATGACTATTTAGAACCTTTATTTTCTATTTCTTTTCGTGAATGTTGAATTTTCATCGATTAAATGTTGAGTTCAACGAAAACCTGATTTTAAGGTTACGTTGTAGCTATATTACACAAACTCCCATTTTTAACCCCCAATCAACCATGTTTGGAATTTTTTATTAACGATTGTGTTGTAGATGGCTTTTAATAACACTTATTTTCTAGCGGTTTTCATTAATGTTGAATTTCCATCGATTTAATGTCAAATTTGACAAAACTCTGATTTTAAAGCTATGTTGCAGATGCGTCACACGAACTCCCATTTTTCACCCAAAATCAACCATGTTTGGAGATCTTTGATTTATTATTTTGTTGTAGATGACTATTAAGAACATTTATTTTCTATCAGTTTTCGCGAATGTTCAATTTCCATAAATTTAATGTCGAGTTCGACGAAAACTAATTTTAATTCTACATTGCAGACGTGTCACATGAACTCCCATTTTCACACATAATCAACCATGTTTGGAGTATTTTGATTGAGGATTGTGTTTTAGATGACTATTAAGAATCTTTATTTTCTTTCAATTTTCGTGAATTGTGAATTTCCATAAATTTAAAGTCGAGTTCGGCGAAAACCTGATTTTAAGGCTACTTTGCAGATGTGTCACGCATACTCCCTTTTTTGACCTATAATCAAACATTTTTCAAAAACTTTGATTTATGACTATTAAGAACATTTATTTTCTAGCGGTTTTCGTCATTGTTGAATTTGACAAAAACCTGATTTTAAAGCTATGTTGCGAATGCGTCACACGAACTCCCATTTTTCACCCACAATAAACCATGTTTGGAGAACTTTGATTTAGTATTTTGTTGTAGATTACTATTAAGAAAATTTATTTTCTATCGGTTTTTGTGAATGTTCAATTTCCATCAATTTAATGTCAAGTTCGACGAAAACTAATTTTAATTCTACATTGCAGACGTGTCACGCGAACTCTCATTTTTCACGCATAATCAACCACGTTTTAACAATTTTGATTTAGGAGTATGTTGTAAATGACTATTAATAGCCTTTATTTTCTATTTGTTTTCGTGAATGTTGAATTTCCATCGATTAAATATTGAGTTTGACGAAACCCTATTTTAACCCACAATTAACCATGTTCGAAGTTCTTTTATTTAGGATTGTGTTGTAGATGACTATTAAGAAACTTTATTTTGTACCGATTTTCGTGCATACTGAATTTCCATAGATTTAATGCCGAGTTCATCGAAAAACGGTTTTTGAGGCTACGTTGCAGTTGTGTCATGCAAACACCCATTTTTCACCCACAATAAAACATATTTGGATATATTTGATTTAGGATTGTGTTGTAGATAATAACTATTAAGAAACTTTATTATCTATTAGTTTTTGTGAACATTGAATTTCAATCAATTTAACATCGAGTTCGGTGAAAACCTTATTTTAAGGGTACGTTGCTATTGTGTCACATGAATTCCCATTTTTCATCCACAATCAAACATGTTTGGAGAACTTTGATTTAATATTGTTTTGTAGATGACTATTAAAAACTTTTATTTTTCATCAGTTTTCGTGAATGTTGAATTTGCATTGATTTAATGTTGAGCTCCAAGAAAATTTAATTTTAAGGCTACATTGTAGATGTGTCATGCAAACTCCCATTTTCACCCAGAATCTACCATGATTGGATAACTTTGATTTAGGATTGTGTTGTCGATGACTATTAAAAACATTTATTTTCTATCGATTTTAGTGAATGTTGAATTTTAATCGATTTAATGTTGAGTTCAATGAAAACCTGATTTTAAGTCTACACTGCAGTTGTGACGTGCGAACTCCCATTTGTCACACACAATCAACCATGTATGAGAACTCTGATTTAGTATTGTGTTGTAAATGACTATTAAGAACCTTTATTTTCTATCGATTTTAGTGAATGTTGAATTGTAATCGATTTAATGTTGAGTTCAATGAAAACCTAATTTTAAGTCTACACTGCAGTTGTGACATGCAAACTCCCATTTGTCACCCACAATCAATCATGTTTGAGAACTTTGATTTAGTATTGTGTTGTAGATAACTATTAAGAACCTTTATTTTCTATCGATATTTGTGAATGTTGAATTTCCATCAATTTAATGTCGAGTTCGACGAAAACCTGATTTTAAGTCTACATTGCAGTTTTGTCATGCGAACTCACATTTTTCTTCCACCATCAACCATGTTTGGAATAATTTGACTTAGTATTGTGTTGCAGATGACTATTAAGAACATTTATTGTCTATCAATTTCCATTGATTTAATGTTGAGTTCGACGAAAACCTATTTTTTGGCTACGTTGTACATGTGTCATGCGAACTCCCATTTTTCAAGTATAATCAACCATGTTTGGAGAAGTTTAAATTAATATTATGTTATACATGACTATTAAGAACCCTTATTTTCTATTTATTTTTGTGAATGTTGATTTTTCATTGATTTAATGTCAAGTTAAACGAAAACCTAATTTTAAGGCTACTTTGCAGCTGTATAAAGTGAACCCATATTCTTCACCCACCATCAACTATGTTGGTACTACTTTTATTCTGGATTAAATTGTAGATGACTATTAAGATCTTTTATTTTCTATTTGTTGAATATTAAACGATTTAATGTTGAGCTCAATAAAAACCATATTTTAAGGCTACATTGCAGATGTGTCAAACGAACTCCCATTTTTTTTCCACGATCGACCATATTTGGTGAACTTTGATTAAGGTTTGTGTTGTAGATGATTATTAAGAATATTTATTTTCTATCGGTTTTCGAGAATGTTGAATTTCCATCGATTTAATGTCGAGTTCAGTGAAAACCTGATTTGAAGACTACGTTGCAGCTATGTTACGCAAACTACCATTTTAACCCATAATCAACCATGTTTGGATTTTTTTTATTAAGGATTGTGTTGTAGATGACTATTAAGAACCTTTATTTTCTAGCGGTTTTTGTGAATGTTTAATTTCCATCGAATTAATGTCAAATTTGATGAAAACCTGATTTGAAAGCTATATTGGAGATGTGTCACGCGAAATCCCTTTTGTCACCCATAAACAACCATGTTTGGAGAAATTTTAATAAGTATTGTGTTGTCGATGACTATTAAGAACATTTATTTTCTATCGATTTTCTTGAATATACAATTTTCATCGATTTAATGTGGAATTTGTCATAAACAAATTTTAATTCTACATTGCAGAGTTGTCACGCGAACTCCCATTTTTCACCCACAATAAGACATGTTTGGATAACTTTGATTTAGGATTGTGTTGTAGATAGATATTAAGAAACCTTATTTTCTATTAGTTTTCGTGAATGTTGAATTTCAATTGATTTAACGTCGACTTCGATGAAAACTTGATTTGAAGGCTATGTTTTAGTTGTGTCATGTGAACTCCCATTTTTCATCCACAATCAACCATGTTTGGAGAACTTTTATTTAATATTGTTTTGTAGATGACTATTAATAACTTATATTTTTTATTAGTTTTCGTGAATTTTGAATTTGCATTTACTTAACGTTGAGTTCGAAAAAAAATTAATTTTAAGGCTACATTGAAAATGTGTTATGCGAACTCCCATTTTAACCCACAATCAACCATGATTGGATAACTTTGATTTAGGGTTGTGGTGTCGATAACTATTAAGAACTTTGATTTTCTATCGATTTTAGTGAATGTTCAATTTCCATCGATTTAATGTTGAGTTCGATGAAAAGGTCATTTTAAGGCTACATTGTTGTTGTGTGACGTGAACTCCAATTTTTCAGAAACAATCAACCATGTTTGGAGAACTTTCATTTAGGATTGTGTTGTAGATGATTATTAAAAACCTTTATTTTCTATCGGTTTTGATGAATGTAGAATTTCCAACGATTTAATGTCGAGTTCAACGAAAACCTGATTTTAAGGCTATTGTCCAACTATGTCATGTGAACTCCCATTTCACCCATAATCGACCATATTTGATGAAATTTTATTTAGGATAAAGTTGTAGATGACAATTAAGATCCTTTATTTTCTATCAGTTTTGATGAATGTTGAATTTCCAACGAATTAATGTCGAATTCAATGAAAACCTGATTTTAAGAATATGTTCCTGACATGTTACGTAAACTCCCATTTTTCACCCACAATGAACCATGTTTAGAAAATTTTTATTTAGGATTGTGTTGTAGATGACTATTAAGATTTTTTAAATATTCTTTCGGTTTTCGTGAATGTTGAATTTCCATTGATTTAATGTCGACTTCAACGAAAACTTGATTTTAAGGCTACGTTCGAGCTGTGTCATGCGAAATCCAATTTTCACCCACAATCAACTATGTTTGGAGAACTTTAATTTAGGATTCAGTTGTAGATAACTATTAAAAACCTTTATATTCTATGGGTTTTCCTGAATGTTGAATTTCCATCTATTTAATATCAAATTCGACAAAAACCTTATTTTAAGGCTATGTTGCAGCTTTGTCCCACGAATTCCCATTTTTCACTCACAATAAACCATTTTTGGAGAAATTTGATGAATATTAAGAATCTTTATTTTCAATCGATTTTTGTGAAAGTGGAATTTCAATTGATTTAATGTCGAGTTTGATGAAAACCCTATTTTAAGGCTACATTGTAGTTGTGTGATACGAACTTGCTTATTTCACATCCATGTTTGGAGAAATTTGATTTAGGATTGTGTTGTAGATGACTATTAAGAATCTCTGTTTTCTAGTTATTTTTGTGAATGTTGAATCTCCATCAATTTAATGTCGAGTTCGACAAAAACCTATTTTTAAGGCTACGTTGAAGATGTGTCACACAAACTCCCTTTTTCACCCATAATCAAGAATGTTCAGAGAACTTTTATTTATGACTATTAAGTAATTTTATTTTCTATCGATTTTCGTGAATGTTCAATTTCCACCGATTTAATGTCGAGTTCGATGAAACCCTAATTTTCATTCTACTTTGCGGACGTGTCATATGAACTCCCATTTTTCACGCATAATCAACCATGTTTGGAGAATTTTTACTTAGGATTATTCTGTAAATGACTATTAAGAACCTTTATTTTCTATTTGTTTTTATGAATTTTGAATTTCCATCGATTAAGTTTTAAGTTTCGAGAAACCCTATTTTGAGGCTACATTGTATCTATGTGACGCGAACTCCCATTTCTCACCCACATTCAACCAAGTTTTGAAAACTTTGATTGAGGATTATGTTGTAGATGACTAATAATAACCTTTATTTTCTATCGATTTTCGTGAATGTTAAATTTCTTTCGATTTAATGTGAAGTTTGACAAAAACCTGATTTGAAGCCTACATTGCAATTTTTTCACGTGATCTCCCATTTTTCACCCACAATCATCCATTTTTCGAGAACTTTGATTTAGGATTGTTTTTTATATGACTATAAAGAAAACCTTTATTTTCTATTAGTTTTGATGAACGTTCAATTTCCCTCTATTTACTGTTGGGTTCGATGAAAAGCTGATTTTAAGGCTACGTTGCAGCTGTGTCATGTGAACTCCCATTTTTCCCCCACAATCAATAATGTTTGGAGAACTTTGATTTAGTATTGTACTATAGATGACTATTAGGAACAATTATTTTGTTACGGTTTTTGTCAATGTTGAATTTCCAGTGATTTAATGTCATGTTCGTCAACAATGTGATTTTAAGGCTACGTTGCATCTGTGTAACGTGAACTATTATTTATTCACAATAAACCATGTTTGGAGAACTTTGATTTAGTACTGTGTTGTAGATGACTATTAAGAACCATTATTTTCTATCGGTTCTTATGAATGTTCAAATTCCATCGATTTAATGTCGAGTTCGATGAAAACCTAATTTTAATTCTATATTATAGACTTGTCATGCAAACTCCCAGTTTTCACGCATAATCAACCATGTTCGAAAAAATTTTGATTTAGGATTATGTTGTAGATGACTATTAAGAACCTTTATTTTATTTTTCTTTTGTGAATGTTGAATTTCCATCGATTAAATTTGGAGTTCGATGAAACCTTATTTTAAAGCTACATTGTAGCTTTGTCATGCGAACTCCCATTTTTCATCCACAATCCACCGTGTTTGGAGAACTTTGATTTAGGATTATGTTATAGATGACTATTAAGAACCTTTATTTTCTATTAAATGTCGAGTTCAACCAAAACCTGATTTTAAAGAGCTATGTTGCAGCATTGTCACTTGAACTCCCATTTTTCAACCACAATCAACAATGTTTGGAGAACTCTAAATTAAAATTGTGTTGTAGATGAATATTAAGAACCTTTAAATTTTATCAGTTTTTGTGAATGTCAAACTTTATTTTGTATATGTTTTCTGGAATATTGAATTTTCATCGATAAAATGTCAAGTTTGACGAAACCTTATTTTAAAGCTACATTGCAGCTTTGTCACGCAAACTCCCATTTTTCACCCACAATAAACCATGTTAGTAGAACTTTGATTTAGTATTATGTTGTAGTTGACTATTAAGAACATTTATTTTCTATTGGATTTCGTGAATGTCAAATTTCTTTCGATTTAATGTTGAGTTTCACAAAAACCTGATTTGAAGGCTACATTGCAGATTTGTCACATGAACTCCTATTTTTAACCCAGAATCATCCATATTTGGAGAACTTTAATTTAGGATTGTTTTTTAGATGACTATAAAGAACCTTTAATTTCTATTAGTTTTCCTGAACATTCAATTTCCATCTATTTAATGTCGAGTTCGATAAAAAGCTGATTTTAAGGGTAAGTTGCAGCTGTGTCATGTGAACTCCCATTTTTCCCCCACAATCAACAATGTTTGGAGAACTTTTATTTAGTATTGTAATGTAGATGACTATTAAGAACAATTATTTTGTTACAATTTTTCATCAATGTTGAATTTCCATTGATTTAATCTCATGTTCAACCAAAATCTGATTTTAAGGCTACGTTACATCTGTGTCACACGAACTCCTATTTTTTATTCACAATCAACCATGTTTGGAGAACTTTGATTTAGTATTGTGTTGTAAATGACTATTAATAAACTTTATTTTCTATTGGTTTTCGCGAATGTTCAATTTCCATCGATTTACTGTCGAGTTCGATGAAAACCTAATTTTAATTCTACATTGCAGACTTGTAATGCAAACTCCCAGTTTTCACGCATAATCAACCATGTTTGGAGAAATTTGATTGAGGTTTATGTGGTAGATGACTGTTAAGAACCTTTATTTTATTTGTTTTCATGAATGTTGAATTTCCATCGATTAAATGTGGGGTTTGATGAAACCTTATTTTAAAGCTACATTGTAGCTTTGTCATGCGTACTCCAATTTTTCACCCACAATCAACCATGTTTGAAGAACATCGATTTAGGATTATGTTGTAGATATATATTAAAAACTTTTATTAAAAACCCTTATTCACTCATAATCAGCAATGTTTGGAGAACTTTTATTTATGATTATTAGGAAAATTTATTTTCTATCGATTTTTCGTGACTATTCAATTTCCATCGATTTAATGTCGAATTCGACGAAATCCTAATTTTAATTCTACGTGTCATACAAACTCCCATTTTTCACGCATGATTATCAACCATGTTTGGAGAATTTTTATTTAGGATTATACTGTAAACGACTATTAAGAACATTTATTTTCTATTGATTTTCGTGAATGTTAAATTTCTTTCTATTTAATGTCAAGTTTGACAAAACTTGATTTGAAGGCTACATTGCAGTTTTGTCACGTGAACTCCCATTTTTCACCCACAATCAAGAATGTTTGAAGAACTTTTATTTAGTATTGTACTGTAGATGAATATTAAGAACAATTATTTTGTTACGGTTTTCGTCAATGTTATTTCCATTGATTTAATGTCATGTTCGACTAAAATCTGATTTTAAGAATATGTAGCATCTGTGTCATGTGAACTCCTATTTTTTATTCACAATCAACCCTGTTTAGAGAACTTTGATTAAGGTTTCTGTTGCTGATGACTATTGAGAACCTTTATTTTTTTATCAGTTTTCATGAATGTTGAATTTTCATTGATTTAATGTCGAGTTCAACGAAAACCTTATTTTGAGGCTATGTTGCAGTTGTGTTATGCAAAATCCTATTTTTCACCCACAATCAACCATGTTTGAAGAACTTTGAATTAGTATTGTTTTGTAGATGACTATTAAGAAACTTTATTTTCTATCAATTTTTGGTGAATGTTGAATTTCCATTGATTTAATATCGTGTTCGACAAATACGTAATTTTATGGCTACGTTACAGAAGTGTCACACGAACTCCCCTTTTTCAACCATAATTGACCATGTTTGGAGATCTTTGATTTACGATTATGTGTTAGATAACTATTAAGAACCTTTATTTTTAAGGCTACTTTCCAACTGTGTTATGCGAAATCCCATTTTAGACACACAATCAAACATGTTTTGGGAACTTTAATTAAGGATTGTGTTGTAGATGACTATTGAGAACCTTTTATTTTTATTGGTTTTCATGAATATTGAATTTCCATTGATTTATTGTCGTGTTTCACGAAAGCCTAATTTTAAGGCTATGTTGCAAATTTGTCACATGAACTCCTATTTTTCACCCTTAATAAACCATGTTTGGAAAACTTTGATTTAGGATTTTATTGTTGATGACTAATAAACCTTTATTTTCTATCGATTTTCTTGAATGTTGAATTTCTTACTATTTAGTGTCGAGTTAGACCAAAACTTGATTTTAAGGCTACGTTGCACTTGTGTGACGTGAAATACCATTTTTCACCCACAATCAACCATGTCTAAAGAATTTTAATTTTGTATTATGTTGGAGATAACTATTATAAACTTTATTTTCTATTTGTTTTCCTCAATGTTGAATTTTCATCAATAAAATGTCAAATTTGACAAAACCTTATTTTAAAACTACATTGCAGCTTTGTCACACGAACTCCCATTTTTCACCCACAATCAACCATGTTTGGAGAACATTGATTTACTATTATGTTGCGGATGTGACATGGGAACTCCCATTTGTCACCCACAATCAACCCCGTTTGAAGAACTTTAATTTAATGTCCAATTTAGCAAAAACCTGATTTTAATGCTATGTTACGCAAACTCAAATTTTTAACCCGCAATCAACCATGTTTGGAAAATTTTATTAAGGATTTTTGGAGATGACTATTAAGAGCGTTTATTTTCTAGCAGTTTTCATGAATGTTGAATTTCCATCAATTTAATATCGAATTTCATGAAAACTTGATTTTAAAGCTATGTTGCAGATGTGGCATGCGAACTCCCATTTTTCACCCACAATCAACCATGTTTGGAGAACTTTGCTTTAGTATTGTGTTGTAGATGACTATTAAAAACCTTTATTTTCTATTTGTTTTTGTGAATGTTGAATTTCCATCGATTAAATATCGAGTTGCACGAAACCTAATTTTAAGGCTACATTGCATCTTTGTCAAGAAAACTCCCATTTTTCACCCATATTTAAAAAACTTTGATTTAAATGTTGTAGATAAATATTAAAAACGCATAATCAACATGTTTGGAGAATTTTTATTCAGGATTATGTTGTAGATGACTATTAAGAACCCTTATTTTCTATTTGTTTTCATGAATGTTGAGTTTCCATCGATTAAATGTGAAGTTCGACGAAAACTAATTTTAAGGCTACATTGCATCTTTGTCAAGCCAACTCCCGATTTTCACCGACAATAAACCATGTTTGGAAAACTTTGATTTAAGATTATGTTCTAGATGACTATTTAAAAACTTTATTTTCTATTAGTTTTCGTGAATATTGAATTTCCATCAATTGAATGTCGAGTTAAAAAAAAACCCTATTTTAAGGCTACATTGCAGTTGTGTCACACGAACATCCATGTTTGGGGAGAACTTTGCTTTAGGATTGTCTTGTAAATGAATATTAAGAATCTTTATTTTCAATTAGTTTATGTGAAAGTGGAATTTCTATCGATTTAATGTTGAATCAAAAAAACCCTATTTTAAGGCTACATTGTAGTTGTGTACCGCGAACTCCCATTTTTCACCCACAATCAACTAGGTTTTGAGAACTTTTATTTAGGATTATGTTGTAGATGACTAATAATAACCTTTATTTTCTATCCATTTTCTTGAATGTTAAATTTCTTTCAATTTAATGTCGAGTTTGACAAAAACCTTATTTGAAGGCTACGTTGCAGTTTTGTCAGATGAACTCCCATTTTTCACCCACAATCAACCATATTTGAAAAACTTTGATTTTGGATTGTTTTTAAGATGACTATAAAGAACCTTTATTTTCTATTAGTTTTCATGAACGATCAATTTCCATCTATTTAATGTTTAGTTCAATGAAAAGCTGATTTTAAGGCTACGTTGCAGCTATATCATGTGAACTCCCATTTTTCACAATCAACAATGTTTTTAGAACTTTGATTTATTATTACATTGTAGATGACTATGAGGAACATTTATTTTCTATCGGTTTTCGCGAATGTTATATTTTCATCGATTTAATGTCGAGTTCGATGAAAACCTAATTTTTATTCTACATTACAGACTTGTCACGTGAACTCCCAGTTTTCATGCATATTAAACCATGTTTGGAGAATTTTTATTTAGGATTGTGTTGTATTTAAATATTAAGAATCTTTATTTTCTATTTAATTTTGTGAATGGTGAATCTCCATCGATTTAATGTTGAGTTCGGTGAAAACCTATTTTTAAGACTACATTGCAGATGTATCACGCGAACTCCCTTTTTCACCCATAATCAACAATGTTTGGAGAACTATTATTTATAAATATTAAGAAAATTTATTTTCTATCGATTTTTGTGAATGTTGAATTTCCATCGATTTAATGTCGAGTTCGACGAAAACCTAATTTTAATTCTACATTGCCAACGTGTCATACAAACTCCCATTTTTCATGCATAATCATCCATGTTACGAGAATTTTTATTTAGGATTATGCTGTAAATGACTATTAAGAACCTTTATTTTCTACATTGCAATTTTGTCACGTGAACTTCCACTTTTCACCCACAATCATCCATACTTGGTGAACTTTGATTTAGGATTGTTTTTTGGATGACTATAAAGAACCTTTATTTTCTATTAGTTTTCATAAACGTTCAATTTCCATCTATTTAATGTCGAGTTCGATGAAAAGTTGATTTTAAGGCTACTTTGCAGTTGTGTCATGTGAACTCCCATTTTTAAGGCTATTTTATTACGGTTTTCATCAATGTTGAATTTCAATTGATTTAATGTCATGTTCAACCAAAATCTGATTTTATGGTTACGCTAAATCTGTGTCACGTGAAGTCCTATTTTTTATTCACAATCAACCATGTTTTTAGAATTTTGATTTAGGATTATGTTGTAGATGACTATTAAGAACCTTTATTTTCTATTTGTTTTTGTGAATGTTGAATTTCCATCGATTAAACGTGGAGTTCGTCGAAAGCTTATTTTAAAGCTACACTGTAGCTTTGTCATGCGAACTCCCATTTTTCACCCACAATCAACCATGTTTGGAGAACTTTGATTTAGGATTATGTTGTTGCTGACTATTAAGAACCTTTATTTTTTATTTGTTTTCATGAATGTTTAATTTCCATCGATTAAACATGGACTACGACGAAACCTTATTTTGAAGCTACACTGTAGGTTTGTCATGCGAACTCCCATTTTTCACCCACAATCACCCAAGTTTGGAGAACTTTGATTTAGGATTATGTTGTAGCTGACTATTAAGAACCTTTATTTTCTATTTGTTTTCATGAATGTTGAATTTCCATTGATTAAACGTGGAGTTTGACGAAACCTTATTTTGAAGCTACACATCGACAACGTAGCCATAAAATTAGGTTTTTCTCGAACTCGATATTAAATCAATCAAAATTCAACATTCACAAAAAATTGATAGAAAATAATGTTTCTTAATAGTCATCTACAAAACAATACTAATTCAAAGTTCTCCAAACATGGTTGATTGTGGCTGAAAAATAGGAGTTTGCATAACACAGCTAGAACGTAGCCTTAAAATAAGGTTTTCGTTGCACTCAACATTAAATCAATGGAAATTCAACAGTCATGAAAACTAATAGAAAATAAAGGTTTTTAATAATCATCAACAACAAAAGCCTTAATAAAAAACGTAGCCTTAAAATCTAGTTTTCACTGAACTCGACATTATATCGATGGAATATCAACATCCACGAAAACTGATAGAAAATAAAGGTTCTTAGTAGTTATCTACAACTTTATCCTAAATCAAAGTTTTGGAAACATAGTTTATTATGGGTGATAAAAGGGAGTTCGCATGACACAACTGCAACATAACTTTAAAATTTGGTTTTTCTCAAATTTGACATTAAATCGATGGAAATTGAACATTCATGAAAATCGATAGAAAATAAAGGTTCATAATACTCATCTACAACACAATCCTAAATTATTTTTCTCCAAACATGGTTGATTGTTGGTGAAAAATGGGAGTTCACGTGACACAACAACAATGTAGCCTTAAATTCAGTTTTTCAATGAACTTGACATTAAATCAAGGGAAATTCAACATTCACAAAACATATATAAATAAAATCTTTCCAAACATGGTTGATTGTGGGTGAAAAATAGGAGTTCATGTGACAAAGCTACAACATAGCCTTAAAATTAGGTTTTCATTGAACTCGACATTAAATTAAAGTAAATTCAACGTTCAGGAAAAGTAATAGAAAATAAAGGTTCTTAATAGTCATCGACAACACAATCCTAAATTAAAGATCTCCAATCATGGTTGATTGTGGGTGAAAAAATGGGATTTCGCTTGACATAACTGCAACGTACCCTTAAAAACAAGTTTTCATCAAACTCGACATTAAATTGATGGAAATTCAACATTCATGAAAACTGATAAAAAATAAAAGTTCTTAATAGTCATCTACAAAAAAATATTAAATGAAAGTTCTCCAAACATGGTTGATTATGGATGAAAAATGGGACTTCACGTGACACAACTGCAACGTAGCCTTAAAATAAGGTTATCATTGAACTCGACGTTAAATCGATTGAAATTCAATGTTCACAAAAACTAATAGAAAATAAAGTTTCTTAATAGTTATCTACAACACAATCCTAAATCAAAGTTATCCAAATATGGTCTATTGTGGGTGAAAAATGGGATTTCGCATAACACAGCTGCAATATACCCTCAAAATCTATTTTTCGACGAACTCTGCATTAAATCTATGGAAATTCAGCATACACGAAAATTGATAGAAAATAAATTTTCTTAATAGTCATCCACAAAAAAATACTAAATAAAAGAACTCCAAACATCGTTGATTATGGGTGAAAAAGGGAGTTCGCGTGACACATCTGCAACGTAGCCTTAAAAATAGGTTTTCGCCAAACTCAACATTTAATCGATGGAGATTCACCATTCACAAAAATAAATAGAAAATAAAGATTCTTAATATTTATCTAGAACACAATCCTAAATCAAATTTCTCCAAACATTGATGTGCATGGGCAAAATAAGCAAGTTCGCGTCAAACAACTACAATGTAGCCTTAAAATAGGGTTTTCGCCAAACTCAACATTAATTTGATGGAAATTCCACTTTCACAAAAATTGATTGAAAATATAGATTCTTAATAGTCATCTACAACATAATCCTAAATCAAAATTCCCCAAAAATGGTTGATTATGCATGAAAACTGGGATTTCGCATGACAAATCTGTAATGTAGAATTAAAATTAGGTTTTCATCGAACTCGACATTAAATCGACAGAAATTGAACATTCACAAAAACCGATAGGAAATAAATGTTCCTAATAGTCATCTACAACATAATAATAAATCAAAGTTCTCCAAACATTGTTGATTGTGAATAAAAAATAGCAGTTCGCGTAAAACAGATTCAACGTAGCCTTAAAAGTAGATTTTGGTGAAATGTGACATTAAATGAATGGAAATTCAACATTGATGAAAACCGTAACAAAATAATTTTTTTTAATAGTCATCTACAATACAATACTAAATAAAAGTTCTCCAAACATTGTTGATTGTGGGTGAAAAATGGGAGTTCACATGACACAGCTGCAATGTAGCCTTAAAATCAGATTTTCATCGAACTCAACATTAAATAGATGGAAATTGATCGTTCATGAAAAGTAATAGAAAATCAAGGTTCTTTATAGTCATCTTAAAAACAATCCAAAATCAAAGTTCTTCAAATATGGTTGACTATTGGTGAAAAATGAGAGTTCACGTGAGAAAACTGCAATGTAGCCTTGAAATAAGGTTTTTGTTGAACTCAACATTAAATCAAAAGAAAATAAAGGTTATTATTAGTCATCTACAACATAATCCTAAATCAAAGTTCTTGAGTTTGACGGAAGCCTAATTGTAAGGCTACGTTGCAGCTGTGTCACATCAGCTCCACTTTTTCACCCACAATCAACCATGTTTGGAGAACAATTATTTAGGATTGTGTTATAGATGACAATAAAGAACCTTTTTCTTCGATTGGTTTTCGTGAATGTTCAATTTCCATCGATTCAATCGGCTACGTTGAATCTTTGTTATGCGAACTCCTATTTTTTACCCACAATCAACCACATTTGGAGAACTTTGATTAAGGATTGAGTTGTAAATGACTATTAAGAATCCTTATTTTTCTATCGATTTTCGTGAATGTTCAATTTCAATTGATTTAATGTCGAATTTGACGAAAACCTAATTTTAAGGCTACATTGCAACTGAGTCACATGAACTCCCATTTCACACCAATAAAATTTCTCCAAACATGGTTGATTGTGTGTGAAAAATGTGAGTTCGCATGACACAGTTGCAACATAGCCTTAAAATCAATGTTTTTCATTGAACTTGACCTTAAATCGATGGAAATTAAACATTCACAAAAACTGATAGAAAATAAAGGTTTTTACTAGTCATCTACAACATAGTACAAAATCAAACTACTCCAAACATGGCCGATTATGTATAAAAAATAGGAGTTCGCGTGACACAACTGCAGCATAGTCTTAAAATCAGGTTGTCGTCGAATTTGACATTTAACCGAGAGAAATTCAACATTCTCGAAAACCAATAGAAAATAAAGGTTTTTAATAGTTATCTACAACATAAATTCTAAATAAAAGTTCTCCAAACATGGTTAACTAAGGGTGAAAAATGGGAGTTTGTGTGACATAGCTGCAACATTGCCTTAAAATCAAATTTTCTTAGAACTTGACATTAAATCGGTGGATATTCAACATTTATGAAAACTGATAGAAAACAAAGGTTCTTAATAGAAATCTACAACACAATCCTAAATCAAAGTTCTCCAAACATGGTTGATTGTGTATGAAAAATCAGAGACCACTTGACACAGCTGCAACGTAGAATTAAAATCACTTTAGCTTCGATCTTGACATTAAATCGATGGAAATTGAACATTCATGAAAAACGATACAAAATAAAGGTTCTTAATAGTCATCTACAACACAATAATAAATTATAAAGTTATACAAGGATTGTTGATTGTGCGTGAAAAATGGTAGTTCGTATGACAAATCTGTAATGTAGCCTTAAAATTAGGTTTTCGTCGAACTCATCATTAAATCGATGGAAAATAAACATTCACAAAAATTGATAGAAAATAAAGTTTATTTATAGTCGTCTATAACACAATCCTAAATCAAAGCTCTCCAAACATGGTTAATTGTGGGTAAAAAATGGGAGTTCGCTTGGCACAACTACAACGTAGTCTTAAAATATGGTTTTTGTCAAACTTGATATTAAATCAATGGAAATTCAACATTTACGAAAAATACAGATAGAAAATAAAGGTTTTTAATAATGATATACAACATAATCTTAAATGAAAGTTCTCCAAATATGGTTAATTGTGGGTAAAAAATTGGAGTTTGCATGACAAAGCTGCAACCTAGCCTTAAAATAAGGCTTTTGTTGAACTCAACATTAAATCGATGGAAATTTAATATTCATGAAATCCAATAAAAAAATAAAGGTTCTTATAATCCTAAATGAAATTTCTCCAAACATGGTTGATTATGGGTAAAAAATGGCGGTTCGCGTGACACATCTGTAATGTTGCCTTAAAACTAGATTTTGGTTGAAGTCGACATTAAATCAATGGAAATTAAATATTCATGAAAATCGATAGAAAATAAAGGTTCTTAATAGTCATCTACAACACAATCCTAGACTAATGTTCTCCAAACATGGTTGATTGTCGGTGAAAAAGCAACCATCTGATAGAAAAAAAAGGTTATTAATAGTCATCTACAACACAATCCTAAACTACAGTTCTCCAAACATGGTTGATTGTGGGTTAAAACTTGGAGTTCATGTGATATACGTGTAATGTAGCCTTAAAATCAAATTTTTTTCGATCTCAACATTAAATTTATGAAAATTCAACATTTACGAAAGTCGATAGAAAATAAAGGTGATTAATAGTCATCTAAATCACAATCCTAAATAAGAGTTATCCAAACATGGTTGATTGTGGGTCAAAAATGGGAGTTCGTGTGACACAGCTGCAATGTAGTCTTAAAATATGGTTTTTGTTGAACTCGGACATTAAATCAATTGAAATTCAAGGTTCATAAAAATCGGTAAGAAATAATATTTTTTTAATAGTCATCTATAGCACAATCCTAAATCAAAGTTCTCCAAACTTGGTTGATTATGTGTTAAAAATGGGAGTTCGGATGGCATAGCTGCAACATAGACTTAAAGTCACGTTTTCATTGAATTCAACATTAGATCAATCGAAATTCAATATTAATGAATACCGATAGATAAGAAAGGTTCTTAGTAGCCATCTACGACACAATCCTAAATTAAAGTTCTCCAAACATGGATGTTTATGGGTGAAAATGTGAGTTCATGTGACACAACTGCAATATAGGCTTAAAATAGAGTTTTCAATGAACTCAACATTAAATTAATGGAAACTCAACATTCTGAAAATCCAATAGAAAATTAAGGTTCTTAATAGTCATGTACAACACAATCCTAAATCAAAGTTCTCCAAACATTGTTGATTGTGGGTGAAAAATGAGTGCTCATGTGACATAGCTGTAACGTAGCCTTAAAATCAAGATTTCTTCCATCTCAAACTTAAATCGATGGAAATTCAACATTCACTAAAACCGTTAGAAAATAAAGGTTCTTGAAGTAGTCATCTACAACACAATCCTAAATCAAAGTTATGCAATTACATTTGATTATGGGTGAAAAATGGGAGTTTGTGTGACACAACTGCAATGTAGCCTTTAAATCAGGTTATTGTCAAACTCAATTTAAATCGATGGATATTCAACATTTACAAAAATCGTTAAAAAATAAAATTTCTTAATAGTCATCAATAATATAATCCTAGATAGAAGCTCTCAAAAAACATCTGCAACGTAATCTTAATTTTAGGTTTTCATCAAACTCAACATTAAATCGATGAAAATTGAATATTCACTAAAACCAATAGAAAATAAAGGTACTTAATACTCATCTATAACACAATCCTAAATAGAAGCTCTCCAGATATTGTTGAATTGTGGGTGAAAAATGGGAGTTCACGTGACACAGCTGCAATGCAGCCTTAAAATCAAGTTTTCGTTGAACTCAACATTAAATCATTGGAAATTCAACATTCACAAAACTCGATAGAAAGTAAATGTTCTTAATAGTCATCTAAAACTTAATCCTAAATAAAAAATTTCCAAACATGGTCGATTATGGGGGGGGGGAAATGGGAGTTCCCATGAGACAGCTGCAATGTATCCTTAAAATCAGGTTTTCATCGAACTCGACATTAAACCGATGAAAATTCAACATTCATTAAACCGATAGAAAAAAAAGGTACTTAATAGTCATCTATAATACAATCATAAATAAAAGCTCTCCAAACAAGGTTGATTATGGGTGAAAAATGGGAGTTCACGTGACAAAGCTACAACGTAGCCTTAAAATTAGGTTTTCATCGAACTCAACATTAAATTAAATCAAATTCAACATTTAGGAAAAGTAATAGAAAGTAAAGGTTCTTAATAGTCACTACAACACAATCCTAAATTAAATTTATCCAAACATGGTTGATTTTGGTTGAAAAAATGGGATTTCACTTGACATAACTACAACGTTCTCTTAAAAACATGTTTTCATCAAACTCGACATTAAATTCATGGAAATTCAACATTCACAAAAATTGATAGAAAATAAAGGTTCTTATAAAATTACTACTATGGAGCCTTAAAATCTATTCTTTTCGAACTCGACATTAAATTGATGGAAATTTAAAATTCACAAAAACTAATAGAAAATATAGGTTCTAATGGTCACATAAAAAACAATCTTAAATAAAACTTTTCCAAACATGGATGTTTGTAGGGGAAAAATGGGAGTTCACATGACAAAACTGCAAATTAGCCCAAAAATCTGGTTTTTGTCAAACTCAACATTAAATCGATGGAAGTTCAACATTCATGAAAACTGATAGAAAATAGAGGTTTTTAATGGTCATCTACAACACATGAAAATCAAAGTTCTCCAAACATGGTTGGATTATGGGTGAAAAATTAAAGTTTGTATGACACAGCTGCAACATAGCCTTGAAACTCAACATTCACAAAAATCGATAAAAAATTTAAAAAATTAATAGTCATCTATAAAACACAATCCTAAATCAAATTTCTCCAAACATGGTTGATTTTTTAAAAATGAGTGTTCGCATGACATAGGTTTAATGTAGCCTTATGATCAAGATTTCTTTGATCTCGACATTAAATTGAATGAAATTTAATATTCACTAAAACCGACAGAAAATAAAGGTTCTTAATAGTCATCTACAACACAATCCTAAATCAACATGATCCAAATATGGTTGATTGTGGGTTAAAAATGGGAGTTCGCATGCCACATCTGCAACATAGCTTTAAAATCTAGTTTTCGTGAAATTCGACATTAAACTGATGGAAATTCAACATTCATGAAAACTGCTACAAAATAAACACTCTTAATAGTCTTCTACAACACAATCCTTAATAAAATTTCCCAAACATGGTTGATTGTGGGTTAAAAATTTGAGTTTGCGTAACATAGCCTTAAAATCAAGTTTTTGCTAAATTGGAAATTAAATTAAAGTTCTTCAAACAGGGTTGATTGTGGGTGACAAATGGGAGTTCGCATGTCACATCCGTAGTGTAGACTTAAAATCAACATTCACGAAATCCAATAGAAAATAAATGTTCTTAAGTCATCTACAACATAATACTAAATCAATGTTCTCCAAACATGGATGATTGTGGGTGAAAAATGGGAGTTCGCGTGACAAAGTTGCAATGTAGCTTTAAAATGAGGTTTCGTCAAAACATGACATTTTATCGTTGAAAATTCAACATTCAGGAAAACAAATAGAAAATAAAGTTTATAATAGTCATCTCCAACATAATACAAAATCAAAATTCTCCAAACATGGTTGATTGTGGGTGAAAAATGTTATTTCATGTCACATAGGTGCAACGTAGCCTTAAAATCAAGTTTTGGTCTAACTCGACACTAAATAGTTATCAATTCAACATTCAACAAAACTGATAAAAAATAAAGGTTTATTAGTCATCAACAATAAAATCCTAAATCAAAGTTCTCCAAACATGGTTTATTAAGGGTGAAAAATAGGAGTTCATGCGACAAATTTGCAACATAGCCTTAAAATTAGGCTTTCATGAAACACGACATTAAATCAATGGAAATTCAATATTCATGAAAACCAATAAAAATAAAAGGTTCTCAATAGTCATCTACAACACAATCCTTGATTAAAGTTCCCCAAACATGGTTGATTGTGTGTCAAAAATGGGAGTTTGCATGACACAGTTGCAAAGTAGCCTTAAAAATAAAGGTTCTTAATAGTTATCTAACACATAATCCTAAATCAAAGATCTCTAAATAGGGTTGATTGTTAATAAAAAATAGGAGTTCGCATGACACAGATGGAAATTGAACATTCATGAAAACTAATAGAAAATAAAGGTTCCTTATAGTCATCTAAAAAACAATCCAAAATTAAAGTTCTCCAAATATGGTTGATTCTGGGTAAAAAATGGGAGTTCACATGAAAAAATTGCAATGTAGTCTTCAAATTAAGTTTTGTCAAACTCGACATTAAATCGAAAGAAATTTAACATTCACGAAAATCAATAGAAAATAAAGGTTCTTAATAGTTGTTTACAACATAATCCTAAATAAAAATTGTCCACACATGATTGATAATCATGCGTGAAAAATGGGAGTTCATATGAAACGTAGGCAATGTAGAATATAAATTAGGATTTCATCGAATTCGACATTAACTCGATGGAAATTGAATAGTCATGAAAATCGATAGAAAATAAGTTTTCTTAATAGTCATAAATAAAAGTTCTCCAAACATCGTTGATTATGAGTGAATAAGGGTTTTTAATAGTCATCTATAACATAATCCTAAATCAATGTTCCCCAAACATGGTTGATTGTGGGTGAAAACTGGGAGTACTCAAGACAAAGCTACAATGTAGCTTTAAAATAAGGTTTTATCAAACTCCACATTTAATTCATGGAAATTCAACACTCATGAAAACAAATAAAATAAAGGTTCTTAATAGTCATCTACAACATAATCCTAAATCAAAATTCTTCAAACATGGTTGATTATGCGTGAAATCTGGGAATTCGCGTGACAAGTTTGTAATGTAGAATTAAAATTATTTTTTCATCAAACTCGACATTAAATCGATGGAAATTGAACATTCGTGAAAAACAATAGAAAATAAATTTTATTAATCTACAACACAATACTAAATCAAAGTTTTCCAAACATGGTTGATTGTGAATAAAAAATTGGAGTTGGAGTGACACAGATGTAACGTTGCCTTAAAATCAGATTTTTTTTTAACATGAGATTAAATCAATGGAAATTCAACATTGACAAAAAACCATAACAAAATAATTGTTCTTAATAGTCATCTACATTACAATACTAAATCAAATTTCTCCAATCATTGTTGATTGTGGGGGGGAAATGGGAGTTCACATGACACAGCTGCAATGTAGCCTTAAAATCATTTTTTCATCAAACTTGACATTAAATAGATGGAAATTGAACATTCATGAAAACTAATAGAAACTAAAGGTTCTTTATATTCATCTAAAAAACAATCATAAATCAAAGTTCTCCAAATATAGATGATTTTGGGTTAAAAATGGGAGATCATGTGACAAATCTGCAATGTAGCCTTCAAATAAAGTTTTCGTCAACCTCAACATTAAATCGAAATAAATTTAACATTCATGAAATCCACTAGAAAATACATGTTCCTAATAGTCAATTACAACATAATACTAGATCAAAGTTCTCCAAACATGGTTGATTGTGGGTGAAAATGCGAGTTCGCATGGCAAAGCTGCAATGTAGCTTTAAAATAAGGTTTCGTCGAACTTGACATTTCATCGATGAAAATTCAATATTCCAGAAAACATATAGAAAATAAAGTTCATAATAGTCATTTAAAACATAATGAAAAATCAAAATTCACCAAACATGGTTGATTGTGGGTGAAAAATCGCAGTTCGCGTGACATAGCTGCAAAGTAGCCTTAAAATCAGATTTTCGTCGAACTCAACATTAAATCATTGGAAGTTCGACATTCACAAAAACTGATAGAATTTAAAGGTTCTTAATATTCATCTACAACACAATTTTAATTTAAAGTTCTCTAAACATTGTTGATTGTGGGTGAAAAATGGGAGTACGTGACAAAGCTACAATGTAGCTTTAAAATAAGGTTTCATCGAACTGCACATTTAATCGATGGAAATTCAACATTCATGAAAACAAATAAAATAAAGATTTTTAATAGTAATCTACAACATAATCCTACATCAAAATTCTCAAAACATGGTTGATTATGCGTGAAAACTGGGAGTTCACATGACAAGTCTGCAATGTAGAATTAAAATTAGATTTTCATCGAACTCGACAATAAATCGATGGAAATTGAATATTCGCGAAAAGCAATAGAAAATAATGTTTATTAATAGTCATCTACAACACAATACTAAATCAAAGTTCTCCAAACAAGGTTTATTCTGAATAAAAAATAGGAGTTTGATTGACACAGATGTAAAGTAGCCTTAAAATCTGATTTTGTTCGAACATGAGATTAAATCAATGGAAATTCAACATTGTCAAAAAATCGTAAAAAAATAATTGTTCTTAATAGTCATCTACATTACAATAGTAAATCAAAGTTCTTCGAACATTGTTGATTGTGGGGGAAAAATGGGAGTTCACATGAGACAGCTGCAACGTAGCCATGAAATCAGCTTTTCATCGAACTCGACATTAAATAGATGGAAATTGAATGTTTATAGAAACTAATAGAAAATAAAGGTTCTTTATAGTCATCTAAAAAACAATCCTAAATCAAAGTTTTCCAAATATGGATGATTTTGGGTTAAAAATGGGAGTTCATGTGACAAATCTGCAATGTAGCCTTCAAATCAGGTTTTCGTCAAACTCGACATTAACTCGAAAGAAATTTAACATTCACGAAATCCAATAGAAAATAAATGTTCTTAATAGTTTACTACAACATAATACTAAATCAAAGTTCTCCAAACATGGTTGATTGTGGGTGAAAAATGGGAGTTCGCGTGACAAAGCTGCAATGTAGCTTTAAAATAAGGTTTTGTCAAACTTGACATTTTATCGATGAAAATTCAATATTCTAGAAAACATATAGAAAATAAAGTTCATAATAAATCAAAATTCACCAAACATGGTTGATTATGGGTGAAAAATTGTAGTTTGCGTGACACAGCTGCTAAGTAGCCTTAAAATCAGGTTTTTGTCGAACACGACATTAAATCATTGAAAGTTTGACATTCACAAAAACTAATAGAATTTAAAGGTTCTTAATATTCATCTACAACACAATTTTAATCTAAAGTTCTCCAAACATTGTTGATTGTGGTTGAAAAATGGGAGTTCATGTGACAATGTTGCAACATAGCGCTTTAAAATCAGGTTTTGGTTGAACTCGACATTTAATCAATGAACTTTTAACATTCACGAAAACCAATAGAAAATAAAGGTTCATAATAGTCATCTACAACACAATACTAGTTCCAAGTTTTCCAAAAATAGATGATTGTGGGTGAAAAATGGCAGTTCGCATGACAAAGCTGCAATTTAGGCTTAAAATAAGGTTTTTGTCAAACTCGATATTAAATCGAAGGAAATTGAACATTCACAAAAACTGATAGAAAATCAAGGTTCTTAATAGTAATGTACAACACAATCCTATATCAACTTTCTCCAAAAATGGTTGATTGTGGGTGAAAAATGAAAGTTCGTGGGACAAAGCTACTAAGTAGCCTAAAAATCAACAATTGCAACGTAGCCTTAAAATCAAGTTTTCACCGAACTCGACATTATATCGATGGAATATCAACATCCACGAAAACTGATAGAAAAATAAAGGTTCTTAGTAGTCATCTGCAAATTAATCCCAAATCAAAGTTCTCAAAACATGGTTGATTATGGGTGATAAAAGGGAGTTCGCGTGACACAGCTGCAACATAGCCTTAAAATTTGGATGTTTCTGGAATTTGACATTAAATCGACGGAAATTGAACATTCATGAAAATCGATAGAAAATATAGGTTCTTAATACTCATATACAACACAATCCTAAGCCAATTTTCTCGAAACATGGTTGATTGTGGGTGAAAAATAGGAGTTCAGGTGACACAACTACAATGTAGCCTTACAATACGGTTTTCATTGAATTTCAAATTAAATCAAGGGAAATTCAACTTTCACAAAAATCGATAGAAAATCAAGGTTCTTAATAGTCATGTACAACACAAACCTAGATCAAATTTCTTTAAAATTGGTTTATTGTGAGTGAAAAATGGGAATTCATGGGACAAAGTTGCAACGTAGCCTTATAATAATATTTTTGTCGAATTTGACATTAAATCGATGGAAAAATAGACATTCACATGACACAGCTCAAACATAGCCTTAAAATAAAGTTTTCGTTGAACTCGACATTAAATCAATCGAAATTCAACATTCAAGAAAACCGAAAGAATATAAAAAATCTTAATAGTCATCTACAACACAATCCTAAATAAAAATTCTCTGAACATGGTTGAATGTGGGTGAAAAATGGGAGTTCACGTGACATAGTTGGACCGTAGCCTTAAAATCAGGTTTTCGTTGAACTCGACATTAAATCATTGGAAATTCAACATTCATGAAAACAGATAGAAAATAAAGGATCTTAATAGCCATTTGCAACTCAATCCCAAATAAAAATTCACCAAACATGGTTGATTGTGTTTAATATGGATGTTCACGTGACACAATGGGACCATAGCCTTAAAATCAGGTTTTTCGTCGAGCTCGATATTAAATATTCACGAAAGCTGATAGAAAATAAAAGTTATTAATACTCATCTACAACACAATCCTCAATCAATGTTCTCCAAACATGGTTGTTTTGGATGAAAATTAGAAATTCACATGACACAGCTGCATGTAGCCTTAAAATCTACAACATAATCCTAGATCAAAATTATCCAAACATGGTTGATTATGCATGAAAAATTGGATTTCGCGTGACACATCTGCAATGTAGAATTAAAATTAGTTTTCGTCGAACTTGACATTAAATCGATGGAAATTGAACATTCGTGAAAATCGATAGAAATTAAATTTTATTAATAGTCATCTACAACACAATACTAAATTAAAGTTATCCAAACATGGTTGATTGTGGGTGAAAAATGGGAGTTCCTATGACGCATTTGCAACATAGCTTTAAAATCAGGTTTTCGTCAAATTCGACATTAAATCGATGGAAATTCAACATTCACGGAAACTGCTAGAAAATAAAGGTTCTTAACAGTCATCTACAACACAATCCTTAATAAAATAATTCCAAACATTGGGGGGAAAAAAATGGGAGTTTTTGTAATATAGCTGCAACGTAGCCTTAAAATTAGGTTTTCGTTGAACTCAACATTTAATCGATGGAAATTCAACATGAATGAAAAATAGAAGTTCGCATGACACAGATGCAATGTAGCCTTAAAATCAGATTTTGGTCTAACATGACATTAAATAAATGGAAATTAAACATGTACGAAAACCATTAAAAAATGATTGTTCTTAATAGTCATCTACATTACTATTAAAGGAAAGTTCTCCAAACATTGTTGATTGTGGGTGAAAAATGGGAGTTCACATGACAAAGCTGCAACGTAGCCTTAAAATCATCTTTTCATCGAACTCGACATTAAATAGATGGAAATTGAACCTTCATGAAAACTAATAGAAAATAAAGGTTCTTTGTAGTCATCTAAAAAATAATCCTCAATCAAAGTTCTCCAAATATGGTTGACTCTGGGTGAAAAATGGGAGTTCACGTGACAAAACTAAAATATAGACTTCAAATCAAGTTTTTGTCAAACTCGACATTAACTCGAAAGAAATTTAAGATTCACGAAAATCAATTGAAAATAAAGGATATTATTAGTCATCTACAACATAATCCTAAATCAAAGATCGCAAAAACTAGTTGATTGTGGGTGAAAAATGGGAGTTCGCGTCACAAAGATGCAATGTAGTCTTAAAATAAGGTTTCGTGAAAATTGAAATTTAATAGATGAAAATTGAACATTCACGAAAACAAATAGAAACTAAAGGTTCTTAATAGTCATTTACAACATAATCCTAAATAAAAATTCTCCAAACAAAGTTGATTATGAGTGAAAAATGGGAGTTCATATGACACGTCAGCAAAGTAGAATTAAAATTAGGTTTTCGTTGAACTCGACATTAAATCAATGGAAATTGAACATTCACGAAAATCATAGAAAATAAATTTTCTTAATAGTCATAAATAAACGTTCTCCAAACAACGTTGATTATGGGTGAAAAAGGGAGTTCGCGTGACACATCTGCAACGTAACCTTAAAAATAGGTTTTTGCCGAACTCAACATTAAATCGATGGAAATTCACCATTAACAAAAATAAATAGAAAACAAAGATTCTTAATAGTCATGTACAACTACAATGTAGCCTTAAAATATGGTTTTCGTCGAACTCAACATTAAATCGATGCAAATTCAACGTTCGTCTGACACAACTGCAATGTAACCTTAAAATAGAATTTTCGTCGAACTCGACATTCAATTTATGGAAATTCAATATTCATGAAAACTAATAGAAAATAAAGGTTTTTAATAGTCATCTAGAACATAATCTTAAATGAAAGTTTTCCAAACATGGTTTATTCTAGGTGAAAACTGAGAGTTTGCTTGACAAAGATGCAATATAGCCTTAAAATTATGTTTTGTCAAACTCAAAATTTAATAGATGGAAATTCAATATTCACAAAAACAAATACAACATAATCCTAAATCAAAGTTCTCCACACATGGTTGATTGTGGGTGAAAAATGGGAGTTTGCATGAGAAAGCTACAATGTAGTTTTAAAATAAAGTTTCTTCGAGCTCAACATTTAATCGATGGAAATTTAACATTTGCGAAAATAAATAGAAAATAAAGGTTCTTAATAGTCATCTACAACATAATCTTAAATAAATTTTTTCTAAACTTGGTTGATTATGCGTGAAAACTGGGAGTTCGTGTGACAATTCTGCAATATAGAAATAAAATTAGCTTTAAATCGAACTCGACATTAAATTGATGGAAATCGAACATTCGCAAAAATCGATAGAAATAAAATGTTCTTAATGGTCATCTAACACACAATACTAAATAAAAGTTCTCCAAACATGGTTGATTATGACATTAAATCAATGGAAATTCAACATTGCTGAAAACCGTAACAAAATAATTGTTCTTAATAGTCATCTACAGTACAATACTAAATCAAATTTCTCCAAACATTGTTGATTGTGGGTGAAAACGGGAGTTCACATGACACAGCTACAACGTAGCCTTAAAATCAACTTTTCATCGAACTTGACATTAAATAGATGGAAATTGAACGTTAATGAAAACTAATAGAAAATAAAGGTTTTTTATAGTCATCTAAAAAACGATCCTAAATCAAAGTTCTCCAAATATGGTTGATTGTGGGTGAAAAATGGAAGTTCACATGACAAAACTGCAATGTAGCCTTCAAATCAGGTTTTTGTCAATCTCGACATTAACTTGATGGAAATTCACCATTCACAAAAATAAATAGAAAAGAAAGATTCTTAATAGTCATCTACAACAAAATCCTAAATCAAAATTTTCCAAACATGGATGTTTGTGGATGAAATAAGCAAGTTCGCATCACACAACTACAATGTAGCCTTAAATTAGGGTTTTCATCGAACGTGACATTAAATCGATGAAAAATCAACATTCACAAAAAGAAATAGAAAATAAAGGTTCTTAATAGTCATGTATAGCATAATCTTAAATTAAAGTTCTCCAAACATGGTTGATTATGCTTGAAAAAAGGGAGTTCGCATGACACGTCTGCAATGTAGATTTAAATTATGTTTTTGTCAAACTCAACATTAAGTCAATGGAAATTAAATATTTATGAAATCCAACAAAAAATAAAGTTTCTTAATAGTCATCTACAACACAATACTAAATCCAAGTATTCCAAATTTGGTTGATTGTTGGTGAAAAATGTGAGTTCGCATGACATAGCTGCAATGTAGACTTAAAATGAGGTTTTCATCAAATTTGACATTAAATTGATGGGAATTCAATATTCACAAAAATAGATAGAAAATAAAGATTCTTAATAGTCATGTATAACATAATCTTAAATTAAAGTTCCCCAAACATGGTTGACTATGTTTGAAAAAAGGGAGTTCGCATGACACGTCTACAACGTAGCCTTAAAATTAAGTTTTCGTCAAACTCAATGGAAATTAAATATTCACGAAATCCAAAAGAAAATAAATGTTCTTAATAGTCATCTAGAACATAATACTAAATCAAAGTTCTGAAAATATGGTTAATTGTTGGTGAAAAATGGGAGTTCGCATGACAAAGCTGCAATGTAGCTTTAAAATAGTGTCTCATCAAACTTGACATTTTTTCGATGAAAATTCAACATTCAAGAAAACAAATAGAAAATAAAGTTCATAATAGTCATCTACAACATAATACAAAATCAAAATTCTCTAAACATGGTTGATTGTCGGTGAAAAAAGGCAGTTCACGTCACAAAGGTGCAACGTAGCCTTAAAATCATTAAAAATTCAACATTCACAAAAACCGATAGAAAATAAAGGTTTAGTAGTCATCAACAATATAATCTTGAATCAAAGTTCTCCAAATATGGTTGATTAAGGGTGAAAAATAAGAGTTCATGTGACAAATTTGCAACATAGCCTTAGAAATAGGCTTTCATGAAACACAACATTAAATCAATGGAAATTCAATATTCATGAAAACCAATAAAAATAAAAGTTTCTTAATACTCATCTACAACACAATCTTTAATCAAAATTCTCCAAACATGGTTGATTGTGTGTCAAAAATGGGAGTTCACGAAAATTGAACATTCATGAAAATAGATAGAAAATAAAGGTTCTCAATACTCATCTACAACACAATCCTAAATCAATTTTTCTCCAAACATGGTTGATTGTGGGTGATAAATAGGAGTTCACGTGACACAACTGCAATGTAGCCTTAAAATTAGGTTTTTGTTGAACTTGACATTAAATCAAGCGAAATTCAACATTCACAAAAATCGATAGAAAAATCAATATTCACAAAAATAAAAAGAAAATAAAGGTTCTTAATAGTCATGTATAACATAATCTTAAATTAAAGTTCCCCAAACATGGTTGATTATGCTTGAAAAAAGGGAGTTCGCATGACATGTCTGCAACGTAGCCTTAAAATTAAGTTTTCATCAAACTCAACATTAAATCAATGGAGATTAAATATTCACGAAATCCAATAGAAAATAAATGTTCTTAGTAGTCATCTAAAACATAATACTCAATCAAAGTTCTCAAAACATGGTTGATTGTGGGTGAAAAATGGTAGTTCATGTCACAAAGGTGCAACGTAGCATTAAAATCAAGTTTTGGTCTAACTTGACACTAAATAGTTAGAAATTCAACATCCATGAAAACTGATAGAAAATAAAGGTTTATTAGTCATCAACAATAAAATCCTAATACAAAGTTCTCCAAACATGGTTGATTAAGGGTGAAAAATAGGAGTTCATGTGACAAATTTCAAACATAGTTTTAAAATTAGGCTTTCGTGAAACACAACATTAAATCAATGGAAATTCAATATTCATGAAAACCAATAAAAATAAAAGTTTCTTAATAGTCATCTACAACACAATCTTTAATCAAAGTTCTTCAAATATGGTTGATTGTGTGTCAAGAATGGGAGTTCGCGAAAATTGAACATTCATAAAAATAGATAGAAAATAAAGGTTGTCAATACTGATCTACAACACAATCCTACATCAGTTTGCAACATAGACTTAAAATAAGGTTTTTTTTGAATTTGACATTAAATCAATGGAAATTCAACATTCACGAAAACTGATAGAATATAAAGGTTTTTATAGTTATCTACAACTCAATCCTAAATGAAAGGTCTCCAACCATGGTTGATTGTGGGTGAAAATGGGAGTTCGCATGACATAGCTCGAACGTAGCCTTAAAATCAAGTTTTCGTTGAACTCGACATTAAATCAATGGAAATTCAACATTCACGAAAACTGAAAGAATATATAAAAAATCTTTATAGTCATCTACAACAAAATCCTAAATAAAAATTCTCCAAACATGGTTGATTGTGGGTGAAAAATGAGAGTTTACATGACATAGCAGGAATGTAGTCTTAAAATCAAGTTTTCGTTTAACTCGACATTAAATCATTGGAAATTCAGCATTGATACAAACCGATAGAAAATAAAGGTTCTTAATAGTAATCAGCAATACGAACCTTAATCAAAGTTCTCCAAATAGGGTTGAATATTGGGGAAAAATAGGAATTCGTGTGACACAGTTGCAATGTAGCCTTAAAATCAACTTTTCACTGAACTCGACATTATATCAATGGAATACCAACATCAACGAAAACTGATAGAAAGTAAAGGTTCTTAGTAGTCATCTACAACTTAAACCTAAATCAAAGTTCTTGAAACATGGTTGATTATGGGTGAAAAGAGGGAGTCCGCGTGACACAGCTGCAACATAGCCTTAAAATTTTGTTTTTTTCGAACTTGACATTAAATCGACGGAAATTGAACATTCATGAAAATCAATAGAGAATAAAGGTTATTAATACTCATCTACAACACAATCCTAAATCATTTTTTTCCAAACATGACACAACTGCAATGTAGCTTTACAATCAGGTTTTCGTTGAACTTGACATTAAATCAAGCAAAATTCAACATTCACAAAAATTGATAGAAAATCAAGGTTATTAATAGTCATCTACAACACAAACCTAGATCAAATTTCTTTAAAATTGGTTGATTGTGAGTGAAAAATGGGAGTTCGCGGGACAAAGCTGCAATTTAGCCTTAATAATGTTTTCATCGAATTTGACTTTAAATCGATGGAAATTCAACATTCACATGACATAGCTCGAACTTAGCATTAAAATAAAGTTTTCGTTGAACTCGACATTAAATCAATGGAAATTCAACATTCAAGAAAACTGAAAGAATATAAAAAATATTAATAGTCATCTACAGCACAATCCTAAATAAAAATTCTCCAAACATGGTTGATTGTGTGTGAAAAATGGGATTTCACGTGACATAGTTGGATCGTAGCCTTAAAATCAAGTTTTCATTGAACTCGACAAAAAATCTTAATAGTCATCTACAACACAATCCGTAATCATAGTTCTCCAAATATGGTTGATTGTGGAATAAAAGTGAGAGTTTGTGTGACACAGCTGCAATGAAGCTTTAAAATTAGGTTTTCATTAAATCGATGAAAAATCAACATTCACAAAAATAAATAGAAAATAAAGGTTCTTAATAGTCATGTATAACATAATCTTAAATTAAAATTCTCCAAACATGGTTGATTATGCTTGAAAAATGGGAGTTTGCATGACACGTCTGCAACCTAGCCTGAAAATTAGGTTTTCGTCAAATTAAACATTAAATCAACAGAAATTAAATATTTTCAAAAACCGATAGAAAATAAAGGTTCTTAATAGTCATCTACAATACAATACTCGATCAAAGTATTCCAAACATGGTTGATTGTGGGTGAAAAATGCGATTTCGTATGACACAGCTGCAATGTAGACTTAAAATCAGGTTTTCGTCGAATTCGACATTAAATCGATGGAAATTCAACATTCACAAAAATTGATAGAAAATAAAGATTCTTAATAGTCATCAAAAACACAATCCTAAATTAAAGTTTTCTTCAAACATGATTGATTGTGGGTGACAAATGGGAGTTCACATGTCACATCTACAGTGTAGACTTAAAATCAACATTCACATCACATAGGTACAACGTAACCTTAAAATCAAAGTTTGGTCTAACTCGATACTAAATCGTTAGAAATTCAACATTCATGAAAACCGATAGAAAATAAAGGTTTTGTAGTCATCAACAATAAAATCCTAAATTAAATTTCTCCAAACATGGTTGTTGAAGGGTGAAAAATAGGAGTTGATGTGACAAATTTGCAACATAGCCTTAAAATTAGGCTTTCGTTAAACACGACATTAAATCAATGGAAATTCAATATTATGAAAACCAATAAAAATAAAAGGTTCTTAATAGTCATCTACAACACAATCCTTAATCAAAGTTCTCCAACCATGGTTGATTGTGTGTCAAAAATGGGAGTTCGCGTGACATAGGTGGAAAGTAGCCTTAAAATCTAGTTTTCGTTGAACTCGACATTAAATCAATGGAAATTCAAAATTCATCAAAACTGATAGAAAATAAAGGTTCTTAGTAGTCATCAACAACACAAACCTTAATCAAAGTTCTCCAAAAAGGGTTGATTGTGGGGAAAAAATAGGAGTTCGTGTTACACAGTTGCAACGTAGCCCTAAAATCAAATTTTCACCGAACTCGACATTATATCGATGGAATATCAACATCCACGAAAACTGATGGAAAATAAAGGTTCTTAGTAGTCATCTACAACTTAATCCTAAATCAATGTTCTCAAAACGTGGTTGATCATGGATGATAAAAGGGAGTTCACATGACACAGTTGCAACATAACCTTAAAATTAGGCTATCGTGAAATAGAACATTAAATCAATGGAAATTCAATATTCATGAAAACCAATAAAAATAAAAGTTTCTTAATAGTCATCTACAACATAATCTTTAATCAAACTTCTCCAAACATGGTTAATTGTGTGTCAAAAATGGTAGTTCACGAAAATTGAACATTCATGAAAATAGAAAGAAAATAAAGGTTCTCAATACTCATCTACAACACAATCCTAAATCAAATTTCTCCAAACATGGATGATTGTGGGTGAAAAATGGGCGTTCACATGAGACAACTACAATGTAGCCTGAAAATTAGGTTTTCGTTGAACTTGACATTAAATCAAGGGAAATTCAACATACACAAAAACAGAAAGAAAATCAAGGTTCTTAGTAGTCATCTACAACACAATCCTAAATCAAAGTTCTCCAAAAATGGTTGATTGTGCATGAAAAATGGGAGTTCGTGGGATAAAAGTTGCAACGTAGCCTTAAAATAAGGTTTTTATCGAATTTGACATTAAATCGATGGAAATTCAACATTCAAAAAAACCGATAGAATATAAAGGTTTTTAACAGTTATCTTCAACTCAATCCTAAATTAAAGTTCTCCAAACATGGATGATTGTGGGTGAAAATGGGAGTTTTCATGACACAACTCAAACGTAGCCTTAAAATCAAGTTTTCGTTGAACTCGACATTAAATCAATGGAAATTGAACATTCAAGAAAACCGAAAGCATATAAATAATCTTAATAGTCATCTACAACTTAATCCTAAATAAAGAATCTTAGTAGTCTTCTACAACTTAATCCTAAATAAAATTTTACCAAACATGGTCGATTGTGGGTGAAATGGGAGTTCACGTGACATAGTTGGACCGTAGCCTTAAAATCAAGTTTTCATTGAACTCGACATTAAATCGTTGGAAATTAAACATTCATGAAAAACGGTAGAAAATAAAGGATCTTAATAGTCATTTACAACTTAATCCTAAATAAAAGTTCACCAAACATGGTTGATTGTGGATAATATGGAAGTTCACGTGACATAGTTGGACCGTAGCCTTAAAATCAAGTTTTCGTTGAGCTCAACATTGAATCGATGGAAATTAAACATTCACAAAAGATGATAGAAAATAAAGGTTATTAATACTCATCTACAACACAATTCTCAATCAATTTTCTTCAAACATGGTTGATTTGGAAGAAAAATAGAAGTTCACATGACATAGCTGCATGTAGCCTTAAAATTAAGTTTTCATCAAACTCGACATCTAGTTTTTGGAAATTCAACATTCACAAAAGCCTATTGAAAATAAAGGTTCTTAGTAGTCATCTACAACACAATTCTATTTCAATAACCTTTATTTTCTATGGGTTTTCAATAATGTTGAAATTTCATCGATTTAATGTTGAGTTTCACGAAAGCCTAATTGTAAGGCTACGTTACAGCTGTGTCACATCAGCTCCACTTTTTCACCCACAATCAACCATGTTTGGAGAACATTTATTTAGTATTGTGTTGTAGATGACTATAAAGAACATTTTTTCTTATATTAGTTTTCGTGAATGTTCAATTTCCATTGATTCAATTTCGATTGGCTATGTTGCATCTTTGTTACGTGAAGTCCTATTTTTTACCCACAATCAACCATGTTTGGATAACTTTGATTTAGGATTGTGTTGTAGATGGCTATTAAGAACATTTATTTTTTATCGATTTTCGTGAACGTCAAATTTCCACCGATTTAATGTGGAGTTTAACGAGAACCCAGTTTTAAGGCTATGTTACATCTATGTCATGCGAACTCCCATTCACCCACAATGAAAAATGTTTTGAGAACTTTGATATAGGATTGTGTTGTAAATGACTATTAAGAATGTTTATTTTATATCAAATTTTGTGAATGTTCAATTTCCATCAATTTAATGTCAAGTTCGAAGAAAACATGATTTTAATTCTATATTGCAGTTGTGTCACGCGATCTTTGATTTTTCACCCACAATCAACCATGTTTGGAAAACTTTGATTTAGGATTGTGTTGTAGACGACTATTAAGAACCTTTGTTTTCTATTAGTTTTCATGAATGTTGAATTTCCATCGATTTGATGTCAAGTTCTAAGAAAGTTTGATTTTAGGGCAACATTGCAGCTGTCTCACATGAACTCCCATTTTTTCTCACAGTAAATCATGTTTGAAGAAATTTGATTTAGTATTGTGTTGTAAATGACTGTTAAAAACCTTTATTCTATCAGTTTTCATGAATGTTGAATTTCCATCGATGTATTGTCGAGTTCGACGAAACTTAATTTGAAGGCTATGTTGTAGATGTTTCACGCGAACTCCCATTTTTCACCCATAATCAACCATTTTTGGTTGAATTTTATTGAGAAGTATGTTGTAGATGACTATTAGAAACCTTTTTTTTCTATTGGTTTTCATGAAAGTTGAATTTCCATCGATTTACTATCGAGTTCAATGAAAACCTAATTTTAAGGCTATGTTCCAGTTGTGTCATGTGAAATATCATCTCTCACCCTCAATCAACCATGTTTGGAGAATTTTGATTTAGGATTATGTTTTAGATGACTATTAAGAACCTTTATTTTCTATTGGTTTTTGAGAATATTGTGAAAACCTGATTTTAAGTCTAATTGTGATTATGTCATATGAACTCCCATTTGTCACCCACAATCAACCATGAAGAACTTTTATTTAGCTTTGTGTTGCAGATGACTATTAAAACCATTTATTTTCTATTAATTTTCATGAATGTTCAATTTCTATCGATTTAATGACGAGTTTGACGAAAACCTAATTTCAAGTCTACGTTGCAGCTGTGTCATGAAACCTTTTTTTTCTATTGGTTTTCATGAAAGTGGAATTTCCATCGATTTAATGTCGAGTTTGATGAAAACCTAATTTTAAGGCTATGTTGCAAATTTGTCAAGTGAAATATCATTTCTCACCCTCAATCAACCACGTTTGGAGAACTTTGATTTAAGATTATGTTGTAGATGACACTATTAAGAACCTTTATTTTCTATTGGATTTTGACATTATTGAATTTCCATTGATTAAATGTTGAGTTCAACGAAAACCTGTTGTAAGTCTATGTTGCAGTTGTGTCATGCTTCTCCCATGTTTAGAGTACTTTGATTTAGTACTATATTGTAGATGACTAGTAAGAACCTTTATTTTCTATCATTTATTGTGAGTGTTTAATTTCCATCGATTTACAATCGAGTTCAATGAAAAACTTGATTTTAAGGCTACATTGCAGCTATGTCACGTGAACCCCCATTTTTCACACAGAATAAACCATGTTTGGAGTACTTTGATTTAGTATTGTATTGTAGATTACTTTTAAGAACCTTTATTTTTATCAGTTTTCATGAATGTTGAATTTTCATCGATTTAATGTCGAGTTCGATGAAAACCTGATTTTTTTTCTAATTGCAACTATGTCATACGAACTCCCATTTGTCACCCACAATCAACCATGTTTGAAGAACTTTTATTTAGCATTCTATTGTAGATGACTATTAAAACCTTTATTTTCTATCGATTTTCCTTAATGTTCAATTTCCCTCAATTTAGTGTCGAGTTCGATGAAAACCTAATTTTAAGTCTACATTGTTGTTGTGTCATGCAAACACCCATTTTTCTACCACAATCAACCATGTTTCGAGTATTTAAATTTAGTATTGTGTTGTACATGACTATTAAGAACCTTTCTTTTCTATCAGTTTTCGTGAATATTCAATTTCCATCGATTTATTGTCGAATTTCATGAAAACCTTATTTTAAGGCTACGTTGCAGTTGTGTCACGTCAATTACCATTTTTCATCCACAATCAACCATGTTTGGAGAAATTTCATTTAGTATTGTTTTGTAGAGTTTTCATGAATGTTGTGTTCGACGAAAACCTAATTTTAAGGCTATGTTGCAGATGTGTAATGTGAAATCCCATTTTTCACCCATAAACAACCATGTTTGAAAAATTTTGATTTAGAATTATGTTGTACATGACTATTAAGAATCTTTGTTTTCTATTGGTTTTCGTGAATGTTGAATTTCCATCGATTTAATGTTGAGTTCGATGAAAACCTAATTTTAAAGCTACGTTGTAGCTGTGTCATGTAAACTCTCATTTTTCACCCACAATCAACCATGTTTGGAGAACTTTGATATAGGATTGTGTTGTCGATGACTATTAAGAATCTTTATTTACTATCAGATTTCGTGAATGTACAATTTCCATCGATTTAATGTTGAGTTCGATGAAAACTTGATTTTTTAATGCTATGTTGCAGTGGTGTCATGATAACACCCTTTTTTCATGAATGTTAAATTTCCATTGATTTAATGTCGAGCACAAAGAAAACCATGTTTTAAGGCTACATTGCAGTTGTGTCATGAGAACTTCTATTCTTCACCAACAATCAACCATGTTTGAAAAACTTTGATTTAGGATTGTGTTTTAGATGACTATTAACAACCTTTATTTTCTATGGGTTTTCGTGAATGTTGTATTTTCATCGATTTAATGTCGAGTTTCATGAAACCTATTTGTAAGGCTACATTGCAGTTGTGTTACATGAACTCCAATTTTTCACCGATAATCAACAATGTTTGGAGAACATTTATTTAGGATTGTGTTGTAGATGACTATTAAGAACCTTTATTTTCTATCGATCAGTTGTCATGAATGTTGAATTTTCATTGATTTTATCCCGAATTCATCGAACAACTGATTTTAAGACTACTAAAGGAAAGTTCTCCAAGCATTGTTGATTCTGGGTGAAAAATGGGAGTTCACATGACACAGCTGCAACGTAGCCTTAAAATAAGGTTTTCGTTGAACTCAACATTAAATTCATGGAAATTCAACATTCATGAAAACCAATAGAAAATAAAGGTTCTTAATAGTCATCAGCAACACAAACCTTAATCAAAGTTCTCCAAACAGGGTTGATTGTTGGGGAAAAATAGGAGTTTGTGTGACACAGTTGCGACGTAGACTTAAAATAAAGTTTTCACCGAACTCTACATTTTATCAATGGAATATCAACATCCACGAAAACTAATAGAAAATAAAGGTTCTTAGTAGTCATCTACAAATTAATCCTAAATAAAAGTTCTCGAAACGTGGTTGATTATGGGTGATAAAAGGGAGTTCGCATAACACAATTGCAACATAGCCTTAAAATTTGTTTTTTTTCTCAAATTTGACATTAAATTGATGGAAATTGAACATTCATGAAAATCGATAGAAAATAAAGGTTCTTAATACTCATCTACAACACAATCCTAAGTCAATTTTTCTCGAAACATAGTTGATTATGGGTGAAAAATAGGAGTTCACGTTACACTACTGCAATGTAGCCTTAAAATTAGGTTTTCATTGAACTTGACATTAAATCAAGGGAAATTCAACATTCACAAAAACCGATAGAAAATCAAAGTTCTTAATATTTATCTTCAACACAAACCTAAATCAAATTTCTCCAAAAATGGGAGTTTGTGGGACAAAGTTGCAATGTAGCCTTAAAAAGAGGTTTTTGTCGAATTTGACATTAAATCAATGGAAATTCAACATACATGAAAACCGATAGAATATAAAGGTTTTTAATAGTTATCTACAACTCGATCCTAAATCAAAGTTCTCCAAACATGGTTGATTGTGGGTGAAAATGGGAGTTCGCATGACACTGCCCAAACTTAGCCTTAAAATAAAAAATTTCGTTGAACTCGACATTAAATTGTTGGAAATTCAACATTCATGAAAACCGATAGAAAAAAAAGGTTCTTAATAGTCATCAGCAACAGAAACCTTAATCAAAGTTCTCCAAACAGGGTTGATTGTTGGGGAATAATAGGAGTCCGTGTGACATAGTTGCAACGTAGACCTAAAATAAAGTTTTTATCGAACTCTACATTATATCAATGGAATATCAATATCCACAAAAACTAATAGAAAATAAAGATTCTTAGTAGTCATCTAAAAATTAATCCTAAATCAATGTTCTCAAAACATGGTTGATTATGGGTGATAAAGTTCGCGTGACACAACTGCAACATAGCCTTAAATTTTGGTTTTTTCTCGAATTTGACATTAAATCGATGGAAATTGAACATTCACATGGGTCATCATATCGCTTACATATCGCCAATTTTTGGCCCATCATGATGCTGCACATACCCTAATGGAAATTAAACATTCACAAAAACTGATAGAAAATAAAGGTTTTTACTAGTCATCTGTAACATAGTACTAAATCAAACTACTCCAAACATGGTTTATTTATTTATTTTAAATGGGAGTTCTCGTGACACAGCTGCAACATAGTCTTAAAATCAAGTTTTCGTTGAATTCGACATTTAATCGGTAGAAATTCAATATTCTCGAAATCCAATAGAAAATAAAGGTTCCTAATAGTTATCTACAACGTAAATCCTAAATAAAATTTCTCCAAACATGGTTAACTGAGGGTGAAAAAGGGGAGTTCGTGTGACACAGCTGCAACATTGCCTTAAAATCAAATTTTCATAGAATTTGACATTAAATCGATAGATATTCAACATTCATGAAAACTGATAGAAAACAAAGGTTCTTAATAGCAATCTACAACACAATGCTAAATCAAAGTTCTCCAAACATGGTTGATTGTGAATGAAAAATCAAAGATCTCATGACACAGCTGCAACGTAGAATTAAAATCACTTTAGCTTCGATTTTGACATTAAATCAATGGACATTGAACATTCACGAAAATTGATAGAAAATAAAGGTTTTTAATAGTCATCTACAACACAATAATAAATTAAAGTTATACAAATATTGTTGATTGTGTGTGAAAAATGGGAATTCGTATGAAAAATCTACAATGTAGCCTTAAAATTAGGTTTTCGTCGAACTCAACACTAAATCGATGGAAAATAAACATTCACAAAAATTGATAGAAAATAAAGGTACTTTATAGTCATCTATAACACAATCCTAAATCAAAACTCTCCAAACATGGTTAATTGTGGGTAAAAAATGGGTGTTCGCTTGACACAACTGCAATGTAGCCCTAAAATCTGGTTTTTGTCAAAGTTGATATTAAATCAATGGAAATTCAACATTCACAAAAATACAGATAGAAAATAAAGGTTCTTAATAGTGATATACAACATAATCTTAAATCAAAGTTCTCCAAATATGGTTAATTATGGGTAAAAAATTGGAGTTTGCATGACAAAGCTGCAAATTAGCCTTAAAATAAAATTATTGTCGAACTCAACATTAAATCGAAGGAAATTTAATATTCATAAAAACCAATAAAAGAATAAAGGTTTGTAATAGTCATCTACAACATAATCCTAAATAAAAGTTATCCAAACATGCTTGATTATGGGTAAAAATTGGCGGTTTGCATGACACATCTGTAATGTAGCCTTAAAATTAGATTTTTGTCGAAGTTGACATTAAATCAATGGAAATTAAATATTCATGAAAATCGATAGAAAATAAAGGTTCTTAATAGTCATCTACAACACAATCCTAGATTAATGTTCTCCAAACATGGTTGATTGTGGGTGAAAAAGCAACCATTTGATAGAAAAAAAAGGTTATTAATAGTCATCTACAACACAATCCTAAACCAGAGTTCTCCAAACATGGTTGATTCTGGGTTAAAAATTGGAGTTGATGTGACATACCTGTAATGTAGCCTTAAAATCAAGTTTTTTTCGATCTCGACATTAAATTTATGGAAATTCAACATTCATGAAAGTCGATAGAAATAATGATTCTTAATAGTCATCTAAACCACAATCCTAAATAAGAGTTATCCAAACATGGTTGATTGTGGGTCAAAAATGGGAGTTCGTGTGACACAGTTGCAATGTAGTCTTAAAATATGGTTTTTGTTGAATTCAGACATAAAATTGATAAGATATAAAATTTCTTCATAGTCATCTATAGCACAATCCTAAATCAAAGTTTTCCAAACATGGTTGATTACATGTTAAAAATGGGAGTTCATATGGCATAGCTGCAACATAGGCTTAAAAGTCACGTTTTCATTGAATTCAACATTAAATTGATCGAAATTCAACATGAATGAATACCAATAGATAAGAAAGGTTCTTAGTAGCCATCTCTCACACAATCGTAAATTAAAGCTCTCCAAATATGGATGTTTGTGGGTGAAAAATGTGATTTCATGTGACACAACTACAATGTAGGCTTAAAATAGGGTTTTCAATGAACTCGACATTAAATTGATGGAAACTCAACATTCACAAAAACCGATAGAAAATTAAGGTTCTTAATAGTCATGTACAACACAATCCTAAATCAAAGTTCTCCAAACATGGTTGATTTTGGGTGAAAAATGAGTGCTCATGTGACATAGCTGTAACGTAGCCTTAAAATCAAGATTTCTTTGATCTCAAACTTAAATCGATGGAAATTCAACATTCACTAAAATCGATAGAAAATAAAGGTTCTTAATAGTCATCTACAACACAATCCTAAATCAAAGTTATCCAATTATGGTTGATTATGGGTGAAAAATGGGAGTTCGTGTGACACAACTGTAATGTAGCCTTTAAATCAGGTTATCGTCAAACTCAATTTAAATCGATGAAACTTCAACATTTACAAAAACCATTAAAAAATAAAAGTTTTTAATAGTCATCTATAACATAATCCTAGATAGAAGCTCTTCAAAAACGTCTGCAACATAATCTTAATTTTTGGTTTTCATCAAACTCAAAATTAAATCGATGAAAATTCAATATTCACTAAAACCAATAGAAAATAAAAGTACTTAATACTCATCTTTAACACAATCTTAAATAGAAGCTCTCCAAATATTGTTGAATTGTGGGTGAAAAATGGGAGATCACGTGACACAGCTGCAATGCAGCCCTAAAATCAAGTTTTCGTTGAACTCAACATTAAATCATTGGAAATTCAACATTCACAAAACTCAATAGAAACTAAAGGTTCTTAATAGTCATCTACAACTTAATCCTAAATAAAATTTCTCCAAACACGGTTGATTTTGGAGGGAAAATGGGAGTTCCCATGACACAACTACAATATATCCTTAAAATCAGGTTTTCATCAAACTCGATATTAAATCGATGAAAATTCAACCTTCACTAAAACCGATAGAAAATAAATGTACTTAATAGTCATCTATAACACAATCCTAAATAAAAGCTCTCCAAACATGGTTGATTGTGGGTGAAAAATGGGAGTACACATGACAAAGCTACAACGTAGCCTTAAAATTAGGTTTTCATCGAAGTCGACATTAAATTAAATTAAATTCAACATTCAGGAAAATAATAAAAAATAAAGGTTCTTAATAGTCATCTACAACACAATCTAAATCAAATTTATCCAAACATGGTTGATTGTGGGTGAAAAAATGGGATTTAGCTTGACATAACTGCAATGTACTCTTAAAAATAGGTTTTCATCAAACTCGACATTAAATTAATGGAAATTCAACATTCACAAAAACTGATAGAAAATAAAGGTTCTTAATACTCTCCTACAACACTATCCTAAATCAAAGTTCTACAAACATAGTTGATTGTGTGTGAAAAAGGGGAGTTCACATAACACAACTACTATAGAGCCTTAAAATCTATTCTTTTCGAACTTGACATTAAATCGATGGAAATTGAACATTCACGAAAATCGATAGAAAATAAATTTTCTTAATATTTATAAATAAAAGTTCTCCAAACATCGTTGATTATGGGTGAAAAAGGGAGTTCACGTCACAGATCTACAACGTAGACTTAAAATTAGGTTTTCGCCGAACTCAACATTAAATCGATGGAAATTCACCATTCACAAAAATAAATAGAAAATAAAGATTCTTAATATTTATCTACATCACAATCCTAAATCAAATTTCTCGAAACATGGATGTGTTTGGGAAAAATAAGCAAGTTCGCGTAACAGAACTACAATGTAGCCTTAAAATAGGGTTTTCCTCGAACTCAACATTAAATCAATGGAAATTCCACTTTCACAAAAATTGATTGAAAATAAAGATTCTTAATAGTCATCTACAACACAAGCCTAAATCAAAGTTCTTCAAACATCGATGTTTGTGTGCGAAAATTTAAAGTTCGTGTGAAACAACTGTAATGTATCCTTAAAATAGGCTTTTCATCGAACTCGACATTCAATTGATGGAAATTCAATATTCACGAAAAATAAAAGAAAATAAATATTTCTAATAGTCATCTACAACATTTAAATCAAAGTTTTCCAAATATGGTTTATTGTGGGTGAAAAATGGGAGTTTCTTTGACAAAGATGCAATGTAGCCTTAAAATTAGGTTTCATCAAACTCGACATTTAATCAATGGAAATAAAACATTCACAAAAACAAATAGAAAATAAAGGTGCTTCATAGTCAGCTACAACACAATACTAAATCAAAGTTCTCCAAACATGGTTGATTGTGGGTGAAAAATGGGAGTTTGTATGACACATCTGCAACATAGATTTAAAATCAAGTTTTTTCGTGAAATTCGACATTAAATTGATGGAAATTCAACATTCACAAAAACCGCTAGAAAATAAATGTTCTTAATAGTTGTCTACAACACAATCCTAATTCCAAGTTTTCCAAACATAGTTGATTATGGGTGAAAAATGGCAGTTTGTGTGACGAAGCTGCAACCTACCATTAAAATCGGATTTTCGTCAAATTTGACATTTAATCGATTGAAATTCAACATTCAAGATTTTTTTTTGCAAATAAAGATTCTTAATAGTCATCTACAACATAATCCTAAATCAAAGTTCTTCAAACATAATCGATTATGGGTGAAAAAAGGGAGTTCGTGCGACCTGCAACGTAGCCATAAAATTATGTTTTTGTCTAACTCGATATTAAATCAATGGAAATTCAACATTCACAAAAAACTGATAGAAAATAATATTTTTTAATACTCATGTACAAAACAATACTAATTCAAAGTTCTCCAAACATGGTTGATTGTGGGTGAAAAATAGGAGTTTGCATAACACAGCTGCAATGTAGCCTAAAAATAAGGTTTTGTTGAACTCGACATTAAATCAATGAAAATTCAACATTCATGGAAACCGATAGAAAATAAAGGTTCTTAGTAGTCATCAGCCACAAAAACCTTAATCAAAGTTCTCCTAATAGGGGGTATTGGTGGGGAAAAATCGGAGTTTGTGTGACACATTTGTAATGTAGCCTTAAATCAAGTTTTCACCGAACTCGACAGTATATCAATGGAATACCAACATCCACGAAAACTGATAGAAAATAAAGGTTCTTAGTAGTCATCTAAAACTTAATCCTAAATCAAAGTTCTCGAAACAGGGTTGATTATGGGTGATAAAAAGGAGTTCGCATGACGCAGCTGCAACATAGCCTTAAAATTTGGTTTTTTATCGAATTTGACATTAAATTGACGTAAATTGAACATTCATTAAAATCGATAGAAAATAAAGGTTCTTAATACTCATCTACAACACAATCCTAAATCAATTTTCTCCAAACATGGTTGATTGTGGGTGAAAAATAGTTTGTGTGACACAACTACAATGTAGCCTTAAAATCAGGTTTTCGTTGAACTTGACATTAAATCAAGGGATATTCAACATTCACAAAAACCGATAGAAAATCGAGGTTCTTAATAGTCATGTAAAACACAATCATAAATCACCTTTCTCCAAAAATGGTTGTTTGTGAGTGAAAAATGAAAGTTCGCGGGACAAAGCTGCTACGTAGCCTTAAAATAAGGTTTTTCTCGAATTTGACATTTAATCGATGGAAATTCAACATTCACGAAACCTGATAGAATATAAAGGTTTTTAATAGTTATCTACAACTCAATCCTAAATCAATGTTCCCCAAACATGGTTGATTATGGGTGAAAATGGGAGTTCGCATGACACAGCTCAAACGTAGCCTTAAAATCAAGATTTCGTCGAACTCAACATTAAATCAATCGAAATTCAACATTCACAAAAACTGAAAGAATATATAAAAAATCTTAATATTCATCTACAACACAATCCTAAATAAAACTTCTCCAAACATGGTTGATTGTGTGTGAAAAATGGGAGTTTACGTGACATACCAGGAATGTAGTCTTAAAATCATGTTTTCGTTGAACTCGACATTAAATCGTTGGAAATTCAGCATTCATCAAAACCAATAGAAAATAAAGGATCTTAATAGTCATCTACAACTGAATCCTAAATAAAATTTCACCAAACATGGTTGATTGTGGGTGAAATGGGAGTTCACGTGACATAATTGGACAATAGCCTTCAAATCAGGTTTTCATTGAACTCGACATTAAATCGTTGAAAATTCAACATTCATGAAAATCGATAGAAAATAAAGGATCTTAATAGTCATTTACAACTTAATCCTAAATAAAAGTTCACCAAACATGGTTGATTGTGGTTAATATGGAAGTTCACGTGTCATAGTTGGACTGTAGCCTTAAACTCAGGTCTTCGTCGAGCTCGACATTAAATCGACGAAAATTAAACATTCACGAAAGCTGATAGAAAATAAAGTTTATTAATATTCATCTACAACACAATCCTGAATCAATGTTCTCAAAACATGGTTGATTTGGGTGAAAAATAGAAGTTGACATGACATAGCTGCATGTAGCGTTAAAATATACAACATAATCCTAAATCAAAATTCTCCAAACATGGTTGATTATGCGCGAAAAATTGGAGTTTGCGTGACACGTCTGCAATGTTTGTGTAACATGGTTGATTGTGGGTTAAAAATGGGAGTTTGTGTAAAATAGTTGCAATATAGCCTTAAAATCAGGTTTTCGCTGACCTCAACATTTAATCGATGGAATTTCAAATTCACGAAAACAAATAGAAAATAAAGGTTCTTAATAGTCATCTACAACATAATCCTAAATAAAATTTCTTCGAACATGGTTGATTATGGGTGAAAAATGGGAGTTTGGGTGAAAAATCTATAAAGTAGCCTTAAAATTAGATTTTCATCAAACTCGTCATTAAATCGATGGAAACCGAACATTCACGAAAACTGATAGAAAATAAATATTCTTAATAGTCATAAATCAAAGTTATTGAAAAATGGTTGATTATGGGTGAAAAAAGGGAGTTTGCATGACACATCTGTAAAGTAGCCTTAAAATCAAGTTTTTCCCGAACTCCACATTAAATTGATGGAAATTCACCATTTATGAAAATTGATAGAAAATAAAGATTCTTAATAGTCATCTACAACACAATCCTAAATCAAAGTTCTCAAAACCTAGTTGATTGTGGCTGAAAAATGGGAGTTCGCGTTACACAACTACAATGTAGCCTTAAACTAGGGTTTACGTCGATTCGACATTAAATCGATGGAAATTCCACTTTCACAAAAATTGATTGAAAATAAACATTCTTAATAGTCATCTACAAGACAATTCTAAATCAAATTTCTCCCCAAACATGGATGTTCGTGTGTCAAAATTTCAAATTCGTGTGACACAACTACAATGTAGCCTTAAAATAGGGTTTTTGATGAACTCGACATTCAATTAATGGGAATTCAATATTCACGAAAACTAATAGAAAATAGAGGTTTTAAATAGTCATCTACAACATAATATTAAATCAAAGTTTTCCAAACATGGTTTATTGTCGGTGAAAACTGGGAGTTGGCTTGACAAAGATGCAATGTAGCCTTAAAATTAGGTTTCGTCGAATTCGACATTTAATTGATGGAAATTCAACATTCATGAAAAAAAATAGAAAATAAAGCTTCTTAATAGTCATCTACAATATAATCCTAAATCAAAATTCTCCAAATATGGTTGATTATGCGTTTTTAATATTCATCTCCAACATTTAAATCAAAGTTTTCCAAATATGGTTTTATTGTGAGCGAAAAATGGGAGAGTTTTTGACAAAGATGCAATGTAGCCTTAAAATAGGGTTTTGTGAAACTTGAAATTTAATCTATGGAAATTAAACATTCACGAAAAGAAATAGAAAATAACGGTTCTTAATAGTCATTTACAACATAATCCTGAAAAATTCTCCAAACATGGTTGATTATGCGTTTTTAATATTTATCTACAACATTTAAATCAAAGTTTTTTAAATATGGTTTATTGTGGGTGAAAAATTGGAGTTTTATTAACAAAGATGCAATGTAGCCTTAAAATTAAGTTTCGTCCAACTCGACATTTAATCAATGGAAATTCAACATTCACAAAAATAAATAGAAAATAAAGGTTCTTTATAGTCATCTACACCACAATACTAAGTCAAAGTTCTCCAAACATGGTTGATTGTGGGTGAAAAATGAGAGTTCGCATGCCACATCTGCAACATAGCTTTAAAATCCAGTTTTCGTGAAATTCGACATTAAACTGATGGAAATTCAACATTCATGAAAACTGCTAGAAAATAAACGCTCTTAATAGTCATCTACAACACAATCACTAATAAAATTTCCCAAACATGGTTGATTGTGGGTGACACATGGGAGTTCACATGTCACATCCGCAGTGTAGACTTAAAATCAACATTCACGAAATCCAATAGAAAATAAATGTTTTTAATAGTCATCTACAACATAATACTAAATCAATGTTCTCCAAACATGGTTGATTGTGGGTGAAAAATGGGAGTTTGCATGCCACATCTGCAACATAGCTTTAAAATCCAGTTTTCGTGAAATTCGACATTAAACTGATGGAAATTCAACATTCATGAAAACTGCTAGAAAATAAACGCTCTTAATAGTCATCTACAACACAATCACTAATAAAATTTCCCACACATGGTTGATTGTGGGTGACAAATGGGAGTTCACATGTCACATCCGCAGTGTAGACTTAAAATCAACATTCACGAAATCCAATAGAAAATAAATGTTCTTAATAGTCATCTACAACATAATACTAAATCAATGTTCTCCACACATGGTTGATTGTGGGTGAAAAATGGGAGTTCACATGACAAAGCTGCAATGTAGCTTTAACCTAAGGTTTCGTCGAACTTGACATTATATTGATGAAAATTCAACATTCAGGAAAACAAATAGAAAATAAAGTTTATAATAGGATCTCCAACATAATACAAAATCAAAATTCTCCAAACATGGTTGCTTGTGGATGAAAAACTGATAGAAAACAAAGTTTCTTAATAGTCATCTACAGAACAATACTAATTCAAAGTTCTCCAAACATGGTTGATTGTGGGTGAAGAATAGGATTTCGCGTAACACAGCTTCAATGTAGCCTTAAAATGTGCTTTTCGTTGAACTCGACATTAAATCAACGAAAATTCAACATTCATGAAAACCGATAGAAAATAAAGGTTCTTAATTATTATCAGCAAAACAAACCTTAATCAAAGTTCTCCAAACAGGGTTGATTGTGAATAAAAAATAGGAGTTCACGTGACATAGATGGAAATTGAACGCTCATGAAAACTAATAGAAAATAAAGGTTCTTTACAGTCATCTAAAAAAAAATCCAAAATTAAAGTTCTCCAAATATGGTTGATTCTGGGTGAAAAATGGGATTTCGCGTAACATAACTGCAACATAGCCTTAAAATCAGGTTTTTGCTAAAGTCGACATTAAATTGATGGAAATTCAACATTCTCAAAATCCGAATGAAAATAAAGATTCTTAATAGTCATCTACGACATAATCCTTAATAAAAGTTCTCCAAATATGGTTGATTGTGGAATAAAAGTGAGAGTTCGTGTGACACAGATGCAACGTAGCCTTAAAATGTGGAATAAAATTACTCCCAACATGGTTGATGGTGGGTAAAAAATAGGTGTTCACATGAGATAGCTGCAACGCAGCCTTAAAATTAGGTTTTCATTGATCTCGACATTAAATCGATGAAAAATCAACACTGACAAAAATAAACATTAAATAAAGGTTCTTAATAGTAATGTATAACATGATCTTAAATTAAAGTTCTCCAAAAAGGGTTGATTATTCTTGCAAAAAGGGAGTTCACATGACACGTCTGCAACGTAGCCCTAAAATTAGGGTTTTCGTCAAACTCAACATTAAATCAATGGAAATTAAATATTTATGAAAACCGATAGAAAATAAAGCTTCTTAAGAGTCATCTAGAACACAATACTAAGTAAAAGTATTCGGGTATGTGCAGGATCATCATGGAAAAAACATGTCCTTAAGTGGCAATAAAAAGACATAAAATCAGAATTAGACAACTTGACGTAAAAATTTAAATAAGTTATCTATATTATTTTAGAAAAATATAAAATTAGAATCTGTATCAAATTGAATTTAGTTTCTAAACTACTAGACCTTTATTAAAAAAAAAAAATCTATTTGGTGAAAATTTGAAATTTCAATGCAGTAGTATTTAAATTTTAGGGTAAAAATAAGAAGTAGGTGTCTGTCTGACCACCCTAACCACACAATAAAATGATAATATTTTTTATACGATTTTAGATATAAGTAGAGGACTCATGTTCCGATGTGATGCATATTTTTTATAATTTTTTTCCAAGTAAATAATTAATTATGATTTTTTTATTACAACTTTTAAAAATTATAAAAGTTTGTCTGTCTAATCACCTTAACTTGATCAAAAATTGATGAAATTCAATTTTTTCTTTTTTAATCCTATAGTATGCAAATCATAGAATGTGACGCATGTTTCGGATTAAAAAAATGTGATACTGTTTTAAAGTTATAGATGTTTTACAATCAGCCTATCAATCAGGACTTTATTCGTAATTCTAATAGAAAATGAATAATAATTAGTTATTAAATTCAAAGTAAAACATAATTTATATTGGTGGAAAGCTGAGAATATCCTCTAAAAATCCTTTTCGTTTCATCAACTTCGGGTAAAAAAAAATTCATCAGCCACATGGGTCATCATATGGCAGACATATCGCCACTTTTTGGCCCATCATGATCCTGCACATACCCATTCCAAACCTGGTTGATTGTGGGTGAAAATGTTAGTTCGAATGACATAGCTGCAATGTAGACTTAAAATCAAGTTTTCGTCGAACTCAACATTAAATCGATGGAAATTCAACATTCACAAAAATTGATAGAAAATAAAGATTCTTAATAGTCATCTACAACACAATCCTAGATTAATGTTCTTCAAACATGGTTGATTGTGGGTGACAAATGGGAGTTCGCATGTAACATCTGCAGTGTAGACTTAAAATCAACATTCACGAAATCCAATAGAAAGTAAATGTTCTTAATAGTCATCTACAACATAATACTAAATCAAAGTTCTCCAAAAATGGGAGTTCGCGTGACAAAGGTGACCGGGCTTTGTGCAAGACCCTTCACTTGTTTGCAGGCTTTGACTTTCATTATATGGTCTCAAACAGGCTCCTAGAGCTTGGTATGAGAAGATGGATAGTTTCTTGCTTGCTTTTGGATTCACTAGATGTCACTCTGATCCTATAGTTTACATTCAGAGACATGGGGCGAATCTTCTCATTCTTGTTCTTTATGTGGATGACTTGATTCTCACAGGATGTTCTCCTATGATGATACTAACCGAACTTTGATGGAGCATTTTGATATGACGGATCTCGGTTTGTTGCATTACTTCCTTGGTGTTCAAATCCATCAATCTTCTGTCGTTATTTCTATCTTCCAACAGAAGTATGCTCTTGATTTGCTTCAAAGGTTTGGGATGGATAATTGTAAGTCATCCCCTACTCCTTTTCAGTCAGGTGTTGTTTTGTCCACTAGTTGCACTACACCATCCATTGATGCTACTTTGTATTGGCAGTTGGTTGGCAGCCTTTTATACTTAACACATAGTCGTCCTGATATTTCCTTTGTAGTCAGTCTTGTCTCCTGTTTCTCTCAAGATCCTCAGGAGAGTCATTGGAAGGCAACCAAGCGTATCTTACGATACATTTAATGCACTACAGAGTTTGGAATTCACTACACATCAAGTGCTATTGAGATTGTGGGCGTCACTGACTCAGATTCGGCTAGTGATGTTGATGAACGAAAGTCTGCTTCTAGCTTTGTTTTTTGTCTTGGTTCTGGTCTGGTTGCTTGGTCTTGCAAGAAGCAAACTACTATTGCATTATCATCAACTGAGGTTGAGTATCGACGCGCTATCTTGGCTAGTCAAGAAGTTCTTTGGCTTCGACAGTTGATGGTTGAGTTTGGGTTTCCTATTAATCATCCCAGTATTCTTTGGTGTGATAACCAGAGTGCCATACATATTTCTCGCAACCCTATGGAGCATCAACGTACTAAGCATATTGAGATCCACATGCACTTCATTCGGCAACTCATTTAGGATGGTGTTCTTATTTTGGAGTATTTGCCTACAAAGCAGCAGGTTGCAGACATCTTCACTAAACCTTTGGCATCTCCTCGCTATCTTCAGTTGCGATCGATGTTAGGGGTGAAGGAAGTTGTCCTTGGGGGGTCTTGAGGAGTCCCCCTTCCTTTCACTTTTATATTACACTTTTATTTTGTTCTCTGTTTTGGAGAGGAGTTTTCTCGCACAGGGTTTCTCTCCGTTTCTCCGGTTGAGAGAGATTTGCATTTCACTGCATTGTACATGGGTACCTAACAAGGTTTTTCTCCAGGACCCATAATGCATCTCATATTGCATATTGCACTTTCATTCATTTTTTGTTCTCCCTAAGTTGCACTTAAGGGGGGGTGTTGGAGTGCACGTTTATTTGCAGCATGCTCTTAAGTCCAACTTTGTATATATTATAGTAGTTGCATTAATTAATTTTTGGTTTGTGCATTGATGGAGGGCGATCACCTACTTTCCCATGCTACCTCTCCATCTTTTCCTTGTGCCTTCTTCCCTGCTTATTTATACAGGGCCCTTTGTACATTTCATACCATCTCATTCTCATCAATGAAATTAATTGACTGATGAAATAGCTTCTCTTTGCTTCTGTGGAGGTTTTGTTCGATGTGCAATTCAAGCTCCTGGATGTCCTCACAATTTATTGTGGGTGGAAAAATGGGAGTTTTCTTAACAAAGATGCAATGTAGCCTTAAAATTAGGTTTCGTCGAACTCAATATTTAATCGACGGAAATTCAACATTCACAAAAACAAATAGAAAATAACGGTTCTTAATAGTCATCTACAACACAATCCTTAAATAAATTTCCCAAACATGGTTGATTGTGGGTTAAAAATTTGAGTTTGCGTAACATAGCCTTAAAATCAGGTTTTTGCTAAATTGGACATTAAATTAAAGTTCTTCAAACAGGGTTGATTGTGGGTGACAAATGGGAGTTCGCATGTCACATCCGCAACATAATACTAAATAAATGTTCTCCAAACATGGTTGATTGTGGGTGAAAAATGGGAGTTCGCATGACAAAGCTGCAATGTAGCTTTAAAATAAGGTTTCGTCAAACTTGACATTTTATCGATGAAAATTCAACATTCAGGAAAATAAATAGAAAATAAAGTTTATAATAGTTATCTCCAACATAATACAAAATCAAAATTCTCCAAACATGGTTGATTGTGGGTGAAAAATGGTATTTCATGTCACACAGGTGCAACGTAGCCTTAAAATCAAGTTTTTGTCTAACTCAACACTAAATAGTTAGAAATTCAACATTCACGAAAACCGATAGAAAATAAAGGTTTAGTGACATCAACAATAAAATCCTAAATCAAAGTTCTCCAAACATGGTTGATTAAGGGTGAAAAATAGGAGTTCATGTGACAAATTTGCAACATAGCCTTAAAATTAGGCTTTCATGAAACACGACATTAAATCAATGTAAATTCAATATTCATGAAAACGAATAAAAATAAAAGGTTCTTAATAGTCATCTACAACACAATCCTTAATCAAAATTCTTCAAACATGGCTGATTGTGTGTCAAAAATGGGAGTTCGCATGACACAGCTGCAAAGTAGCCTTAAAATCAGGTTTTTCTTGAACTCGACATTAAATCATTGGAAGCTGGACATTCACAAAACCTGATAGAAATTAAAGGTTCTTAATATTCATCTATAACATAATTTTAATTTAAAGTTCTCCAAACATTGTTGATTGTGGTTTCTAAATGGGAGTTCACCTCACAATGCTGCAACATAGCGCTTTAAAATCAGGTTTTGGTTGAACTCGACATTTAATCGATGAACCTTTAACATTCACGAAAACCGAAAGAAAATAAAGGCTCTTAATAGTCATATACAATACAATAGTAAATCAAAGTTATCCAAAAAAGGTTGATTATGAGTTAAAAATTGAAGTTCGCATGAAACATAGCTGTAATGTAGCCTTAAAATTAGCTTTTTGTCGAATTCGACATTAAATCAATGGAAATTCAACGTTCATCAAAACCAAAAGAAAATAAAAGTTCTTAATAGTCATCTACAACACAATACTAATTCCAAGTTTTCCAAAAATAGTTGATTGTGGGTGAAAAATCTCAGTTCGCATGACAAAGCTGCAATTTAGGCCCAAAACAAGGGTTTTGTCAAAATCGACATTAAATCGAAGGAAGTTGGACATTGACAAAAACTGATAGAGAAAAAAGGTTCTTAATAGTCATCTACAACACAATCCTAATTCAAAGTTCTCCAAGCATGATTGATTGTGAGTGAAAAATGGCAGTTTGCGTGATCAATGGAGATTCAACATTCATGATTAATTTTATTAACTAAAGGTTCTTAATAGTCATCTACAACATAATCCTAAATCAAAGTTCTCCAATCACAGCTGTAACGTAGCGTTAAAATAAGGTTTTCGTTAAACTCGACATTAAATCAATGGAAATTTAAATCCATAGAAAATAAAGGTTCTTAATAGTCATCAGCAACACAAACCTTAATCAAAGTTCTCCAAACAGGTTTGATTGTTCGGGAAAAATTGGAGTTCGTGTGACACAGTTGCAACGTAGCCGTAAAATGACGTTTTCACCGAACTCGACATTATGTTGGTGGAATATCAACATCCATGAAAATTGATAGAAATTAAAGGTTCTTAGTAGTCATCTACAACTTAATCCAAAATCAAATTTCACGAAACATGGTTGATTATGGGTGATAAAAGGGAGTTTGCGTGACACAGCTGTAACATAGCCTTAAAATTTGGTTTTTCTCGAACTTGACATTAACTCAATGGAAATTCAACATTCAGGAAAACTGATAGAATATAAAAGTTTTTAATAGTTATCTACAACTCAATCCTAAATCAAAGTTCTCCAAACATGGTTGATTGTGGGTGAAAATGAGAATTCGCATGACACTGCTCGAACATAGCTTGAAAATCAAGTTTTCGTTGAACTCGACAATAAATCAGTAGAAATTCAACATTCACGAAAACCAAAAGAATATCTAAAAAATCTTAATAGTCATTTACAACACAATCCTAAATAAACATTCTCTAAACATGGTTGGTTGTGGGTGAAAAATGGGAGATTATGTGACATAGCAGGAACGTAGTCTTAAAATTAGGTTTTCGTTGAACTCAACATTAAATCGTTGGAATTTCAACATTCATCAAAAACGATAAAAAATAAAGGATCTTAATAGTCATCTACAACTCATTCCTAAATAATATTTCACCAAACATGGTTGATTGTGGGTGAAACGGGAGTTCACGTGACATGGTTGGATCGTAGCCATAAAATCAAGTTTTTGTTGAGCTCTACATTAAATCGATGTAAATTAAACATTCATGAAAACCAATAGAAAATAAAGGATCTTAATAGTCATTTCCAACTGAATCCTAAATAAAAGTTCACCAAACATGGTTGATTGTGGGTAATATGGAAGTTCACGTGACATAGTTGGACCGTAGCCTTAAAATCAGCTTTTCATTGAGCTCTACGTTAAATCGATGGAAATTAAACATTCACAAAAACTGATGGAAAATAAAGGTTATTAATACTCATCTACAACACAATCCTCAACCAATGTTCTCCAAACATGGTTGATATCGCTGAAAAATAGAAGTTGACATGACACAATTGCATGTAGCCTTAAAATCTAAAACATAATCTTAAATCAAAATTCTCCAAACATGGTTGATTATGCGTGAAAAAAGGCAGTTCGCATGACACGTCTGTAATGTAGAATTAAAATTAGTTTTCATCGAACTCGACATTTAATCAATGGAAATTGAGCATTCGCGAAAACCGATAGAAAATAATTGTTCTTAATAGTCATCTACAACAGAATACAAATTCTAAGTTTTTCAAAAATAGTTGATTGTGGGCGAAAAATGGTAGTTCGCATGAGAAAGCTTTAATTTAGGCTTAAAACAAGCTTTTTGTCAAACTCGACATTAAATCGATGGAAATTGAACATTTGCGAAAACTGATAGAAAATAAAGGTTCTTAATAGTCATCTACAACAAAATACTAAATCAAAGTTCTTCAAACATGGTTTATTGTGGGTGAAAAATGAGAGGTCGTGTGATGCATCTGCAACATAGCTTTAAAATTAGGTTTCGTCAAATTCGACATTAAATCCATGGAAATTTAAAATTCACCAAAATCACTAGAAAAATAAAGGTTCCTAATAGTCATCTATAACACAATCCTTAATAATAAAAAAATCCAAACATGGTTGATTGTGGGTTAAAATTTGGAGTTTGTGTAACATAGCTGCAACCTAGCCTTAAAATAAGGTTTTCTCTGAACTCAACATTTAATCGATGGAAATTCAACATTCAAGAAAACAAATAGAAAAGAAAGGTTCTTAATAGTCATCTACAACATAATCCTAAATCAAAATTCTTTGAACATTTTTGATTATAGGTGAATAATGGGATTTCGTGTGACAAATCTGAAACGTAGCCTTAAAATTAGGTTTTCATCGAACTTGTCATTAAATTGATGGAACTAAACATTCACAAAAATCAATAAAAAATAAATTGTTTTAATAGTCATAACTCAAAGTTCTCAAAAAATGGTTGATTATGGGTGAAAAAATGGAGTTCGTGTGACACATCTGCATAGTAGCCTTAAAATCAGGTTTTTACTAAATTTGACATTAAATCGATGGAAATTCACCATTCACGAAAATCAATAAAAAATAAAGATTCTAAATAGTCATCTACAACACAATCCTAAATCAAAATACTTCAAACATGTTTGATTATGTGTGAAAATGGGAGTTTGTGTGACAAAGCCGCAACGTAGCTTTAAACTCAAGTTTTCGTCAAACTTGAGATTAAATCAATGAAAATTCAATATTCATGAAAACTGTCAGAAAAATAAATCATCTTAATAGTCATTTACAACACAATACTAAATCAAATTTCTCCAAACATAGTTGATTGTGTGTGAAAATGACAGTTCACGTGACACAACTGCAACGTAGCCTTAAAATCAGGTTTTCATTGAACTCAACATTAAATCAAGGGAAATTCAACATTCACAAAAACCAATAGAAAATAAAGGTTCTTAATATTCATCTACAATACTATCGTAAATTAAAGTTCTCCAAAGATGGTTGATTATGGGTGCAAAATGGGATTTCGAGTTCCAAAGCTACGACGTAGCCTGAAAATAAAGTTTTCATCAAACTCGACACTAAATCAAAGGAAATTCAACAGTCATGAAAACTAATAGAAAATAAAGGTTTTAATAGTCATCTACAATGTAATACTAAATCAAAGTTCTCTAAACATGCTTGATTGTGGGTGAAAAATAGGAGATTGCATAACAAAGTTGCAACATAGCCTTAAAGTCAGTTGTTCATGAAACTCGACATTAAATTGATAGAAATTCAACATTTATGTAAATGGTAAAAAAGGAAATGTTCTTAATACTCATCTACAACACAATACTAAATAAAAGTTCTCCAAACATGGTTGATTGTCGGTGGAAAAAGGAAGTTTGCATGACACAGCTGCAATGTAGCCTTAAAATTAGGGTTTTGTCGAACTCGACTTTAAATAGATCAGAATTGAACATTCATGAAAATCGATAGAAAATAAAGGTTCTTAATAGTCATCTACAACGTGCAATACTAAATCAAAATTCTCCTAAAGTGGATGATTGTAGGTGAAAAATGGAAGTTCGCATGTCACAGCTGTAACGTAGCCTTAAAATCAGGTTTTCATCGAACTTGATATTAAATCGATGGAAATTCAACATACACGAAAATCGATAGAAAATAAAGATTTCCTACTAGTCATATACAAAACAATCCTAAATCAAAGTTCTGCAAATATGGTTGATTGTGGGTGAAAAATGGGAGTTCACGTGACAAGTCTGCAATATAGAATTAAATTTAGGTTTTCATCAAACATGACATTAAATCGATGGAAATTGAGCATTCGCTAAAACCAATAGAAAATAAAGTTTTATAATGGTCATATACAACACAATACTAAATCAAAGTTCTCCAAACATAGTTGATTATGAATAAAAAATAGGAGTTCACATGACACAGATGCAACGTAGCCTTAAAATTAGATTTTGGTCGAACATGACACTAAATCAATGGAAATTCAACATTGACGAAAATCATAACAAAATAATTGTTCTTAACAATCATCTACAATAGAATTATAAATCAAAGTTCTCCAAACGTTGTTGATTGTGCGGGAAAAATCGGAGTTCACATGACACAACTGTAAAGTAGCCTTAAAATCAACTTTTCATCGAACTCGACATTAAATAGATTCAAATTGAACATTCATGAAAACTAATAGAAAATAAAGTTTCTTTATAGTCATCTAAAAAACAATCCTAAATGAAAGTTCTCCAAATCTGGATGATTGCGGGTGAAAAATAGGAGTTTTCTTGAGAAAGATACAATGTAGCCTTAAAATTAGGTTTCGTGAAACTCGACATTTAATCGATGCAAATTCAACATTGACAAAAAGAAAATTAGAAAATAAAGGTTCTTAATAGTCATCTAAAACACAATGCGAAATCAAAGTTCTCAAAACATGGTTCATTGTGGGTGAAAAATGGGAGTTCGTATCAAAACGATGCAATGTAGCTTTAAAATAGGATTTCGTGAAACTTGAAATTTAATCGATGGAAATTCAACAATTGAAAACAAATAGAAAATAAAGGTTCTTAATAGTCATTTACAGCATAATCCTAAATAAAAATTCTCCAAACATGGTTGAACATTAAAGAAAATCGATAGAAAATAAATTTTCTTAATATTTATAAATAAAAGTTCTCCAAACATCATTGATTATGGGTGACACAACTGTAATGTAACCTTAAAATAGGGTTTTTCTCGAACTCGATATTCAATTGATGGAAATTCAATATTCACGAAAACTAATATTAAATAAAGGATTTAAAAAGTCATCTACAACATTTAAATCAAAGTTTTCTAAATATGGTTTATTCTGGGAGAAATATAGGAGTTTTCTTGACAAAGATGCAATGTAGCCTTAAAATTAGGTTTCGTCGAACTCGACATTTAATAGATGGAAATTGAACATTCCCCAAAATAGCTTTAAAATCAAGTTTTCGTGAAATTCGATAATAAACTGATGGAAATTCAACATTGACAAAAATCGCTAGAAAATAAATGTTATTAACAGTCATCTACAATACAATTCTTAAGAAATTTTCCCAAACATGGTTGAATGTGGGTTAAAAATGCGAGTTTGCGTAACATAGCTGCAACGTAGCCTAAAATCAGGTTTTGCTAAACTCGACATTAAATCGATGGAAATTCAACATTCTCGAAAACGGATAGAAAATAAAGATTTTTAATAGTAATCTACAACACAATCCTTAATCAAAGTTCTCCAAATAAGGTTGATTGTAGAATAAAAATAAGATTTCGTGTGACAGAGCTGCAAAGTAGCCTTAAAATATGGTTTTCATTAAATTCAACATTAAATCGTTTGATATTCAACATTCACGAAAACAAATGTAAAATAAAAGTTGTTAATAGTCATCTAAAACTTAATATGGAATAAAAGCACTCCCAACATGGTTGATGGTGGGTAAAAAATAGGGGTTCATGTGACACAGCTGAAACGTAGTCTTAAAATTAGGTTTTCGTTGAACTCGACATTAAATCGATGAAAAATCAGCATTGACAAATATAATAAGAAAATAAAGGTTCTTAATAGTCATGAATAACATAATCTTAAATTAAAGTTCTCCAAACATGGTTGATTATGCTTGAAAAATTGGAGTTCGCATGACATGTCTGCAACATTGCCTTAAAATTAGGTTTTTGCCAAACTCAACATTAAATCAATGGAAATTAAATATTTACAAAAAACTAATAGAAAATAAATGTTCTTAATAGTCATCTACAACACAATACTAAGTCAAAGTATTGCAAACATGGTTGATTGTGGGTGAAAAATGCAAGTTCGCATGACACAGCTGCAATGAAGACTTAAAATCAGGTTTTCGTCGAACTTGACATGTTAAATTGATGGAAATTCAACATCTACAACACAATCTTAAATTCAAGTTCTTCAAACATTGTTGATTGTAAGTGACAAATGGGAGTTCACATGTCACATCTGCAGTGTAGACTTAAAATCAACATTCACGATATCCAATAGATATTAAATGTTCTTAATAGTCATCTACAACATAATACTTAATCAAAGTTCTCCAAACATGGTTGATTGTGGGCGCAAAATGGAAGTTCATGAGACAAAGTTGCAATGTACCTTTAAAATAAGGTTTCGTCGAACTTGACATTTTATCGATGAAAATTCAACATTCGAGAAAAAAAATAGAAAATAAAGTTCATAATAGTCATCTAATACATTATACAAAATCAAAATTCTCCAAACATGGTTGATTGTGGGTGAAAAATGGCAGTTCACGTCACATAGGTGCAACGTAGCCTTAAAACCAAGTTTTGGTCTAACTCGACACTAAATAGTTAGAAATTCAAGATTCACAAAAACGGATAGAAATAAAGGTTAAGTAGTCATCAACAATAAAATCCTAAATCAAATTTCTCCAAACATGGTTGATTAAGGGTGAAAAATAGGAGTTCATGTGACAAATTTGCAACATAGCCTGAAAATTAGGCTTTCATGAAACACGACATTAAATCAATGGAAATTCAATACTCATGAAAACCAATAAAAATAAAAGGTTCTTAATAGTCATCTACAGCAGAATCCTTAATCAAAGTTCTCCAAACAATGGTGGATTGTGTGTCAAAAATATGAGTTCACATGAGACAGCTGCAAAGTAGCCCTAAATTCAGGTTTTTGTCGAACTCGATATTAAATCATTGGAAGTTTGACATTCACAAAAACCGATACAAATTAAAGGTTCATAATATTCATCTACAACACAATATTAAT